>CALYDF020001176.1:0-71953 GCA_944474145.2 Dicrocoelium dendriticum
AGGCAAGCGAGCGACCAACTTAAATTATGCCGATGACATCATTTCCCTTGGTAACGACTGACAGAGTATGCAGACATTTCTTAACCGTTTGACGATTGGAGCATCTAAGTACGGAATGTGCTTCGCCCCGTCGAAATGAAAAGTGCTGCTCAAGGATTTACACTCGCGCGTTCTGGTGCTCACACTTGATGGTACACATCTTCAGCACGTTGATAACTTGGTCTAACTGAGCAGCTGTATGTTTCCTGGTGGTGCCATTGGGAGAAAATGTTCTCTTCACATCGCCAAAGTTCAGTCTAAGTTTCTCAACCCTAAAACACTCATGGCGTCGTCAGGATTTATCCTTCTTTGTTAATGTTTTTGTTTGTAATGCCACCTTTAGAGCGGTGTTGCTATAGGGAAGCGAGTCATGACTGACTCATGTAGATGACATAGGCTGGCTCACGGCCTTCAGCAATGGTTGCTGAAGAGGGATGACTCGTGTGTCGTGGCAATTATGTATCTGCAAAGATGAGCTTAGACGTTGTGTCTTAGGGAATGCGAGCATGCCTTACAACAAGCTAAATTTGCTACGCCAGTTGCGATGGCTCGGTCACGTCCTGCGTATGTCAGCTGAGCGTCTTCCAGATCGAGCCGTGCTGCCTCGTACAGGACTCGGCTGGAACAGACCACACGGTGATCAACCATTCATTTGTCGACAACATATGAAATCATTAAATTTACATCTTGATGTTGTTGGATCCATACCACTTCCTGATTGGATACCAAAGGACCAAGAGTACCGTTGGCTCGAAACAATTCATGATATGGCGCGCAATCGAAACCAGTATAACACCTGTGCACATACTTATTAAATTCAGATGCTTAATGCCTAACCATTGAAAATGACGTGCAATAGAGAGCAAACAAGCTTAGTCTATTTCCTTGCGGCACAACAGCCAATGTGTGTTGTCCACCTACAAGTAGTATCATGTTGATAGTGAGGATGCGGTAGCAATTCTATTCGTCGACTTACACGGTTTTGCAGGGCTCAAACTCTGTACAACAGACTAGTGATAACATATCAATAATAACCCAGCGGTTCAATTATTGTTTAGGGCAGATTCCGATAATCATTCTTAGTATCGTTTTAATGGAAATCGCTCAAACAATTTGATATAATGAGTAACGTCTTTAGAAACGTTCGGAGTGTGACATAGTTCGCGTTGCTGCGTTGTAGTAGTAGTTGATCATGCAGATTTGTATATCACACTAGAAAGAAGGCCGATGGTATTTATTGGTTTGCGAGCTATAAGGATAAAATGTAGCAGCTATTATGTGCGGGAAAGTTAACAATTTTCCACAGTTCGGCGGTGGTACTGTCTACGGAGGCCCGCATATAATGTCTAAAGGAAAGATGAAATCTCTCTTCAATCGTCTTAGCCAGCTGGATCCAACCAGAATTGGTGACAACTATAACACGAACTCAGGGTTCCGGAGCACCCTATGACTAGTTTAATAAATCTCACTGAACATTAATGCGATTCATTACGTCATTTTTAATCTGCTTTTAACCATACTACAATACTCCAGCCCAGGTAATACGATAAGTTATAACAGGTCAATTCGTGTTGTAGGTGGGTTGTAGACGGCTAGTTGTTAGTTTTTCTCGATTTGGCGGTACATATGTTCAGAGAAATAGGAAACGGTAAAATAGCCAACGTCTATTTAACCAAATGAATCAAATGCTAGGATTAGTTTGCTAGAAGGAGTGATAGAGCTTGCAGGGTTCGGCAACTGCTCAACAATCTGAAATTATCTTGCGAATAATCACATTGAAAATAATTTACTAGATATACTCCGTACCGATAGTTGTTCACGTATATTTTCAGGCATAGCTGTTATTCCTATGGAAGAAATGAGTAGGCCGGTTGGATGTCAACTTCAAGCAGAAAAGAGCATCCGTGTTTTAAGTGGTCACACAAGTTTATATCGTTGTGATAAGGCTGCGGCCTAAGCACATTTAAGTAGAAGACACTGCTGGTTATCCCCCTTGACGTAGAGTATTGGTGACTCATTCAAACTCTTTAAGCTACCTCTCATAGGTTTTATTTGAACCAGCTTGTCAGATGGATTACAACCCCTCTTATTATTGTGCAGAAAGTAGTGGCTTTTGCGGCTCGCGGTTGAACAAAATTCACAACTCAAAGGGGTTACGGTGACTATCATTCATTTGTTAATCGTAGTCAACATGACAAGGGAATTGTAGCTGGTAGGTAATAAAAGAACGCTTGAAAGAGATCCATGTCAGAATGGATTTGTCAAGCCCCGTCGTGTAAGATATTGAAGAGCACTGAACCCGACCGTTATTTGCAGACTGCTAGTAGCAAAAGAGTTTTTTATTAGACTGCAGCTTAACTTTTAATTTCTTGTACCAATTTTGTGCTTCGGTATTACGGTAGATTGCTTCCAAGTAGATGGGAAGCAGCCAGTCGTTAGTTAGCGTATGAAGATACTTAACAACGAGTGACATTTCCGCCCCTGCCTCATACGACAGCTGAGGATTGCACGTGCGCCCAGATGGGTTGACAGTTTCAGAGACGCGAGGGTCTTCTGTAATTCTTTCGATGTCTCATGTATATTACATATTAATTCAGCAGCTGTTCCCGGGAATGGGTTTAATACATTTGTCAATGACAATGCAGAAGAAAAACTTATTTGTCAAGATCCAACCTGGGAAGGAAATCATTTTGAAATATCGTATCAGGAATTTACCATTCTGAGGTGCTTAGTCGTTGAAATATGAACTATTACTAGCGATGCAGCGATCTGTCATATATGCTGCGACCGGAGCAATGGTGGCGATTGAGGACAAATTAAACCCACTAGCAATGTACTATACCTGAAGTCAGCTGACCAGGTTAAAGCCACGGTAGGGTTAATCCACACACAAGTATACGCTGTTTACACTGTTCCGGCTTCAACCGTTCAATCGCACTTGCATCTGCAGTGGACACTCTGCGCGCTTCTTAGTTCCGTTGGGCAGCGTTTTGTTGTAGCATACACCGGTTTGAAAATATCTTTCGTTTGTTCGACGTTGTAGCAGGTTTTCAAAAGGCGGGTCAGTGTTCCTTTATCCACTTTGACAGAGGTTTGGTCTTGCGACCTAGGTACATTGTACCAGAGGTGCAAGTGAACTGATACAGAAAATGGATTCGGACCGGGACGGAGTTCTGTCTTTTAGGCGACAGGTGATGGGTGGAACGCTTTTGGCGTGTATGTGACTCTAGTGGCCGGGTGCGTTTGGTTCAGCGCAGATGTCAATTTTCAACTCAAGAACTCAAACTGCTTGTCACATTTGGAAGGTAACGATAGGAAAACATCCCTTATATCAAGGCGAATTTTGCTTCAGAACTAGCCCGGAACTTGGAAAGCTTTTTGATGAAAGCAGTTGAATAATCATGGCCTTCCATTGTGTTGAAGATGGAATCTTCGCCAGCTTTCATTTTTTCTGGCCTGCGAATCCTTGTAGCCCGGTAGAACAGTCAACCTAAAAATTTTCGTTTTTGGAATTCACAAATAAATGTTTGAATCTTGACAGTACGATACACGCCTGAGTAAACAAGATAATTGTGCTACAAACACTAAGGACCGGTAGATGAAAATAACGCTACAATTTTATCTGTGGCGCATCGATCTTCGTGGTAAGTGCATCTGAATGTACGTAGGTTTGAATGTGTTACGGTCCGATCGGAATTGGTACTGCTCTTTCGCCACGTTCGGTTGGTGTTCGCGGCTCGTCAGTTGCAGAAGAAAATGAAGAGCGCGACACCAGCTGTTGTAACCCCTGTTTGTTGACTTCACCAAACTATTTGACACGGCGAACCTGGAGACATTGTGGCTGCCGTTGGGTAACTGTTTGTCTGAGTAAGTTTGTAAGTTTACTTAATTATCTGTAAGGTGGTAAGTGGGCGAGGGTGCATCTGAGTAACAAACCTAGAATGACTTTGCTGTTGTTTATGGTGTGAAGAAAAGCCCTGCTTTAGCTCGTGCCCTGCATTATATTTACCTTCATTATATGATGCCTTTTTCTATCTATACTGCTTGTAACTACAGTATCCGTGTGGAACACCGTATTGATAATGGTTTGCTGAACTTATGACGTTTCGGCGAGAGAATCATAGTGTGTGACAACATTCAGTATGTTGTCGTTTGCGGACGACTGTGCGTTGTTTGTACACACCGCGGATAAGTTGCAACACATGACCACGGCTCTCGTTTCGACAGTCATCAGATTCGGACTAACCATCTACAAAAGCAAGACTGTTTATACATTCAGCCTTTTCCGAAGTGGAATTCGTGGGCCTACCGCAAATGCGCATTGGTGTTGAGGTTTTGGAAACCAACTCGAGATTCCGCTAACTAGGGAGCGTACTGTCCACCAACCTGCAAAACCTGAACGAGCTACGCATGTGAAGATGCAGGGCGACTGTTGCGTTTAGAAAACTGATGAAACGTGTGTGAATCAACCACCAACTGACCATTGGAACGGAACCGATGGTTTACAAATCCATCGTGCCGACCGGTATTCTATTCGACACTGAAAAATGAACGATTTACCGTAAGTACCTCAGACATCTTGACCGGTTTCATCAAATGTGTGTGCGACGGATTCTGCGTATTGATGGATGTGACAGAGTTGCGAACACGTAAATGCTGCGTCGCAGTCGAAAGTACGTAGTAGACCACGTGCTTCTGTTGCAGCACCTGAGGTTGATCGCACATACTCGCCGAATGGATTCCATGCGGATACCCAAGTAGGTCTTGTTTGGACAACTAGGTGCAGGGAAGCAGAAACTGGGAAAACCGATGTAACGTTACTAGGACGTAATAAAGGTGCGCTTATTATGAACAAATGTTGAGTTCTGGTGTTTAAAAGCGGTGGAAATTGATCAGCGGAAATGGCGAGAGCATGCGAAGAGGGCAGTTATCCATGTGCCGGAGAAATCTTTATTCCACGCGGAGTAGAAACGCTGAGTAGGGAAGCGACAGTTGTTGCTAGAGCCTACTCCATCGACGTCAAGCACATGGTGCCGTAGCACATGCGTTCGCGAGTGCCTGGGTCTAGCGGGCCTGGTAAGCCGCCAACGTGGCCACGCGGCGTCAGCATCCAAAGGGCGACGAGTCGGCTAACTATTCAATCAGTATCAGCGCACCGTTCTTACCTACGCTGCGTCCGCTTACATTCAGTTTACCACCCCAGACCAATAAGGCGGTTGTTGTAATGCGTCATCGCTGCAGTTGCTCTGTACGTGTGCATGCGTGCTGAGTTTCGTGCATTTCAGGTGTGTTGTTGATTCGTATTTCCTGTGTGGATGCGATTGATGTGAATGCTGACAAGGTGCTTAACTTTCTAACATCCTTCACCTCAATTATTGTCTCCAGAACACTGCTAATCTTTGCTGGAGTGGTGTGGTGCACGATCCTCGTGAGCTTGTTAGGCCCAGTGGTCTCATGTATCCAGTGTGGAGCGGAATGCTACCAAGCCACCGACTTGTGTATCTCCGGTACATATGATTCCCAAATTAGCTAGAAAGGAATGTTGCTGAATGAGTGCGGGCCGGCTCCCATGATGAAACGTGGCTCCCATCCACCTACCTCCCCGCCACATTGATTCAGGTTTACATTGGATATGGAGTGCGTAGATGGAATTATGGGTGGTGAAGCACAAGCCACCCATGGTCCGCCTTTTATGCGCTGGAGTACTGTGCGTGTATCATGGAGGCCTCATTGACAGGCACATCCGGAATTGGATGCCACCAACCCAAGTATGAATGCGTGTGCCTGTGTTGCACGAATTTTTAAATGTGACGCCGTATTTGCGATTGTTTTCGAGGGGGTTCTTCAGCGTCAGAAAAGATTAACGGAAATCATTGTGTTCTTAGACTGCCGTCTGTGGCTCCAGTAAGATCTTCCGAATACGTAACAGGCCCTGCTATTAGTTGGTGAGGAGTCACATTCTAAACGTGGAAAGGTGAACAAATATGTGTGGCTTTGTATAAGTAGAATAATTAGCAGGCAGAAACTCACCACCTCTTGAAATACTGCCGCCGAACCATTCACTCGAATGAAATCGATTCGAACCACACAGCGGGCAACGCAAGGAGGTTGTTCGGCCAGCTAGTGTTACGGAACAGCTTCTTGGTAGGATGTAGGCTTCAATTCGGTCAGTTATTGCAGTAAACGCTAGGACCGTGTAAATGTAACTGTATCCTACTTGGTTGCGATGCGCAGAGCTTCACTCTATGGGAGAGCTTAGGGTTGTGATTTAATCAGCTTCATGCCAAGTAGTTTTTGAACCTATCGTTCTGGGTGTATTTGAAAGTTCGATTCAGTGACGTCGGACGACAAACTCTAGCAATATCTTTTGCATTCCCTCCTCAGCATTGGCGTATACAACATGTATTTTAGGAACAAATTTCGTTCGTTCAGGTTGAGTTAATCCACGGACAACTGAGTATACGAACAAAGCCGTTTCAGCTTAGGAATTCGTGATTGAAGATTGTAAGCACGTGGTTTTAGAGACTTGCTAGCTGTATGAATGTGACATCGCTGTAGAGCTCTGTAAACATTCTTTACATAATTGAATCTCAATCCCCGCGTTCGCAGGCCCAGGTTTGAACTTCAAACTGTTGTTGAAGTCAGAAAACGCGGAGTGTTGTCTGCTAATCTTTAACTCATAACTTATACCCAATTATAGGTCAAAGGTGAAATTGCAATGAAATTTCTTTCCAATAACGCACATCAAGCAACCATAAATATGAGATGCTTAGTTGTTGTAATAGGTATTGTTACTAGCGACGCGATCAGATACACGACTGATTGCTACATCGCTAGTAATAACTTCTATTCCAACGACTATGCACCGCAACATAAACTGGCTCGCTGTCTAGTGGAATTGCTTTCTCCGCTGCTAGAGTGGGACAATCTATACAACCTCAAAAATTCTTTCGAGCTTATCGACGATCACGACAAACTTAATGTATCCGCCAATGTCATCTGCTTGTTAGATATTGAATTGCTGTGTATCAATGTATCCCTGCACTAAAATGTTGATTACATTTGTGAAATAGCAGATAGTTCGCGGCGTCGTCTACCGTTACCAGCTGAACTATTAAGAGACTCGTTGTTATTGTGGACGGGGAGTGACAACTTTCACTTCAGAGGCGCACCATACTGTCAAAGTGATGGAGTAGTGATGGGGAGCGCTTTAGGCTTGGTACTTGCAGAATACTTTATGTTAATAAGTGCAAAGGATGTCTGGAGAAATATCTTAACAATCGTACTACTACAACTACTACGTGGATGATATTCTTGGCATCGGGTTCATCGGAGCATCAGATGGAGCAGTTAGTAATGCAACTAAACGTTGTCTATGCTGATTTGCTGGTCTCCTATGAGGAAGAGAAACACAATTTCTCCCATGCGTGGATATCCTCATCAGCCATTGGGAAAACGGGTAGATTAAGAGTTTGCTTACAGGAAATCAACATGGGCCGGTCAGTATCTGCATTTCGTTAGCTTCAAATTCATGCGATAAAAGTGGACGCTCGTGAGAACTCAGATCAGTCGTGCTAGACGAATATGCGCAGCTTATTTCCTGGTTGACGAAATGCAGTTTATAATAAACATGGCTATTGGAAACGGCTATTTTCGAACGTTCATCAGGATGCATAGTCAAGTGCGACCAAGGGACCCAGTATACACGGTATCCACGAAGCCTGTAGTCATTGAACTGTCATTCTTATGTGAAATTTATTTGAAGACCATAAGGCGTGTGATCTGTGCCATGTAAACCATTTACTATGCCACCAACGTCGTTGTTATTAATAGAACCCCCAAACTAGCACTTCCTTCTGCTAAGGAGGCTCACCCTGTTGGGGCCAAATCGCATTATATTTACCAATTCATATGTGAATGCGGCGACAGTTTCATAGGCAGGACCGATAAGATATTGAGTTCCCGAATGAAGGAGCACGTGCCTAAATAGGTTCAACGTTCCACCGCGCAGCAGACTTGCCAGAGACAAGTTGTCTGTCTGCGTTAGCCACCGACTTCTTCGCCTAGCTTACACTTACTGGCCACAGGTCACCGACTCGAAGTCACTTCGGCTTTCACAATTCTATTACAACACAACAATTCTCACCCCTTTGGGTTTCGCAGAGGCGATTGCAAGTAACCGGATTAATCCGATGCTTTGTGTTCAGAAACACTTATTGGTCAACCCGGGGGATATCTCGTTCATTTTGTGTTGGTCCGTTTGTTTGCACCGTGCTCTAAATAGATCTTATTGCTGGTTGTTAAAGGCACTGATGGCACAATACAAAATGCATGCATTTGCCAGTCTTCGTTCTATTTCTGCTGTTTGCAAATTGCTGAAAGGAAGTAACTGAAATTTCGGCAAAGAAGAATTCCCGCTTAATCAATCAAGCTACTTGGCTGATGAGATCTGTCCAAAATAAACTTCGCATTTAGCCTTCTGAAATCTCACACCAAAATTTAGGTGTTAAAGGCTCATCACTCCTATACATGAAGGAGTTAGCCTCACTGACCCTACAAACTGAAATCCCATGATGTCATTATCCTACGTCCTACCTAAGCAGATAATGCCACCATCAGGCCTTAATCACATATCGTTTAACTCTGCAGCTGTATTGAAGAGGCTGATGTTTCTGCACGAGTTTAGCTCCCCGAGTGCGGACCGCATTCGCCCGAAGGCGTTGAAAGTTGCTGCCATAAACTTGGTAGCGCAACTAGCAATTATCTTTCAACGATGTCTGAATGAGATGCACGTCCATACGATGTGGAAGCACGGAATCATCACGCCAATCTAAAAAGTGGCAGCTGTGCTGAACCAGCAAGTTATCACCGATAACACTACTTCCAGTGATCTCCAAAGTTATGGAGTCCACTGTAGCTGAGGCTTTGATGGGGTACCTGAAGAACAACCAACTTCTCGTTCCGGAACAGCACGGATTTCGTCAAATTCGGTTCTATACTGTTAATCTGTTGATACCTCGTGCAAGCTGGACGGAATCTGTGGATGCTGGTGTAGGAGTCGACGCGGCCTACTTGGATTTCTCAACGGCATTCAACCACCTAGACCAACGCATTCTACTCCACAAACTCTGGGCTGGATAGGAGATTTTCTCGTGCAACGTCACCTGAATGTGAGGGTTCGAAGTAATCTATCGGAATCCTTGGAAGTTTATTGCGACGTACCTCAGGGCTCGGTACTTAAACCCCGCCTGTTCCTGGTTTTCATAAATGATCTCGTGAGCGTGCTACCTTCTAACTGTTTGCTATTTGCTGATGATCTAAATGTATGGCGTACTATAGCTGCAGTGGAGGATCACACAGCGTTATTTGAGGACCTGGACAAAGCGTACACATGGTCCATCGATTACCTGCAACATTTCAAAGTCACCAAGTGCAAAGTTCTCAGCATACGGCACAAGAGTATGCACAAGTACCGCCTAGGGCCACAAGTTCTATAGCGGGCTTCTCGCGAGTGCGATATCGGCCTGCAAGTTCAATATGACCTCGGTTGTTTGAGGCAGACTGAAAAGCATCTAAGAAAGCAAATCAATACCTCGGCCTTCTTCGCAGAGCTTTCGGGAATTTTGACCTTTCAGCCTTTCCAACAATGCTTAGTGCTTACGTGAGGCCGCACGCGGTATACGCTATTCAAGCGTGGCAACCCTGGCTCAAGCACCATCTCGCTGCGCTCGATACTGCACGACGTAGGGCAACGAAGATCGTCGGAGATTTGACCAGCCTCCTTTACCCACTCAGGTTGAAGCTCTCAAAATATACAGTGGACGTTATCGGCGTCTAAGGGGCGATCTCATAATGGTGTACCAGATCCTGAGAAACCCCAACCACAAATGCCATTCCCTTCTGATACTCAGTCAAAACACCCCGCTATGAGGTCACCAGTTTAAGTTGGTCACGCAGTACAGTCGCCTGGAATGTCGGCGAAACCTTTTCCCCCTTCGAGTGTCATAGCCTTTGACACCTTCCCGGAACATGTAATTAATGCTCCCACCATATCCCTTTACAAAAACGGCTTGACGGAACACTGTCACATCTGCACTACGTGCTACAGCCCATGACCACCAGATTCTGGCACTAATGCGCAACAGACAGTGGACAGTGCCATAACCCTATTCGAGAATGAGTCATTCCAAACCCCTTGCACACAATCGGATAAACGCTACTACTGTAGAAACCGGATTTCTGTATCCCATCGATCCGAGATAGCTGCACACGAGTAAGCGCTGTCTTGCTATTTTTTTACTTTTTCTCGGTTATTACACGATCAATAACCACTCCCGTTATGGCTTTGTGTACGCACATTCTAATTTCAAACTCCCTTTATACGGCAGTGCAGTTACATCTGTAATCGCCTGAAACTACGATTCCATTATCCCTTCATCTAACTTTTCTCACTCTAACCACCCTACGGAACATGTCAAGCACCTTCTTCCTATACGTTATAAATCATTTTTCATTCTTCCTGTGCTATCCAATTAATTAAATCAATCATCATACATGCGCTGATGCCGTACCTGGAAAGCCACAACTTAATGGCCCCGGAGCAACATGACTAACAGTAAAGGCTTTCATATACTTCTTACGTAATTATTGCACGTAATAGCTGGTGTGAAGCTGTTGATGATGGAGCAGGAATCGATGTCATATACCTGGAATTGCCAAAAGCGTTTGATCGCTTACGCCATCGAATTCTTTTTTAAAAGCTTCGAAACTACGGCATTGGCGACCCAATCTTGAGTTGGATTAACAATTTTCTACACGAACGACGGCTAGCGGTGAGAGCACGAATGTTATTGTCCGATGCAATTGATGTGGTGTGTGTGGTGTACTACAAGGCTTGGTGCTTGGACCTCCTCTATTCTTGGTGTTCATTAACGATTTGGCGAGATTAATTGCTTCCGATTTGCTAGTTTTCACGGACGATATCAAGATATGTCGAATGACCAGAGAACAGAACGACCACGAACGGTTCCAAGGCGATCTTAATAGTGTCGAATTGGTCAGTTCAAATCGCCCTACCTTTCAGCGTAGACAAATGTCGCGTTGTACAATTACGCCATAGACATGGCTACACGTATTTGCTTGTGACAAACGGATTGCAGACTAGCCCCCAGGAACGTGACCTTGATGTGCTCGTACAGAGCGACCTCAACCGTTCAAAACAGGTTGAGGTAGCCGCAAAAGGAAGCAACCAGCACGTCGGCATACTGCGAATTGCATTCGGGAGATTTGACCCAACTATTTTCCCAATGATGCAGAATTCCTACGTGCGCCCGCGCCTTGAATAAGCTATTCAAACTTGGCGACCTAGACGAAATAGAGGCACCACAACGAAGAGCAATAAAGAACGTAAATGGTCAAAGCTTTCTCTCTTACCACCGAAGGCTGATGTTGCTGGGATTTTTCAGCGGACGCTATCGACGGGTGCGCGACGATCTACTATTACCGTAAAAATACTGAGTGAACCCAACCACGTATGCTGCCATTTGCTGAAACTTACCCACAACTCGCAGCTCAGAGGTATTGCTTGAAATTGAAGGAACAATATAGCAGCAGAGAGTGTCGACGTAATGATTATTCCATTCGGGTTGGCCAGCTGTGGAACGAGCTCGCAGGCTCAGTTGTATCCTCCCCTAATTTGGACGTTTTCGAAAAAGGATTAGATGTTGCTCTTAGTTCCCAGCACTTTGTTACCTAAACTACGCTATCGTGGATTACGCCAATCATGCTTTTCTACCGGATTTGTGTATCAAATGGACCCAAGTGAGCGATCATATTTTACTTTTCTCACGCTTTATATCATCGACTACTGCACGCCTTATGTTTCTGCATGTTTAAACACGATTTTTCATTTTACAATGAAGATTTTTGTCAAATCATTCATCTCGGTAGACGCTCGGTGGATGACCCAACTATGTTTTGATTTCATCGTAGTTACCCCGACCATCCTACGGGAAGCGTCAAACACTTGCTTTTATCCCGTGATAAACCATTGTTAATTTTTCAGTATGATACGCCTATGTCTGAGATGTTGCGCGTTATCGAATATTCGTCTAGCTTTAGCCTCCCAATTCCTTGATTATATATTATGTTTATTCTCTCAACTATTGTTCTACTTGTGTGTACCCTATCAGTGATTTTAAGTTCATGCTTTCTTCAGCCAGTATTATTTTTTGGTTATTTATAGGTGCAATGGAGCCGCATATGTTTGCAATAAAGCAGCGAAGCCGTTGTTCCTACTGAATAGTGCTTCAAGTTTCTGTATCCAGGTTTCGGATGTGTTGCCAATGTGGTATTGATCGCTATGCTTTTATGTGCAGCCCCATAAAGCAGGCTCCAATGCATATACTCGTGAACAAGTATCGTGGCTAATTTCGTTATCATTTACAGCTGAATTAAACAGTTGGATCGTTGAATTTTGTCGCATTCCACAAATATTTTAAGTTTGTTACGTGCCTTCTAATCAGCTCCATGTAGGATGCGAATGTATCTCAACGTTGTACCTGACAGCTTAGATGATCCAGTGGAAAGCTTCCTTGTTGTGAAAACAACTCGGAGGTGTATTATCAATGAACGTGTACGCAGAATAGTTTCCCATCGTAACTACTAGATCAATGCTAATAGTGCATCAGGTTGGCACTCTAACATTAGATGGGATAACAGGAGACTATATCCTTAAGTCCCGTGATTGTTGTGTGTGCAGTCAACAACCGATTAATTTGTGGTAGACTGAACTCGCCGCATATAAAATCGGATCTATAATTGATACTGGGGGTAACATTGATCAAATCAGTAGCTGTTGCATTTGATAATAAGTAGCTGCAGTGGGTCGATGGATGCAACCCATTGAAAGATAAATAGATGGACCGCAAGCCATGGTGTATCCTCTAGGTTGTTGAACATAGTTTGACAAGTCGGAATCGCAGTAGAGCCACTGCGAAAGTATATGACACAGTCACCTCCAAGTTTGTGGAAATGATCATTGTGTAAGAGATGGTAGTTACTTATTACTGATTTTCAGTATCTTCTGTGATAACAGCAGTAGCAGTTAATTCCACAAACATGAGCGTTGAAAGCAACTGCAGGTTAGGTAACGGAGTATGTCAACAATGAAGGATCAGAGAGCGATTGGCCGATTGGAATAAAAAGTGAACCAAATTACATTCTCCGTTGCTTATCTAGAGCACGGTGTGTTGAGAGTTAGTCGAGTCACACTGAGCTCTGCAATGTATTGGACTGAATGAAGTAGGTACTCCAACCATTGGATAATTCCTGACTCATCATGAACTTGATGGTGGTGCGATTGGTTGGAGAGAACACGACAGCCTAAAAATGAACACATATTCGTTGCACAGAGCATTGGGAGAATACTAGAGTACAAAGCCGTTTTACTTCGGATTATACTGCTATCGATCTCTTAGTGCTAACGATTGAGAATGACTTTGGGTAGGTAGATGTTATTCCACTGTGCGTGAGCTTTTAAATTCCACCACTATATTGTTGCCTATATTAGCGTTGCAAATACATGTGCTCTGCTAGCTTTAAGCCGTATAAGTTTGAGTTGAAATCAAAGGTATTGTAGACAGATAGATGTTCAGCTTTCTACTACTTTCCTGATATTGGTTTCAGTGTTGCTCGCGGAAGCCTAAAATCGCACATTTTATCTCAGTTGATTTGGTTAAATCTTTCTTCCTTTTTGTGGTGATTGCCTAAGTGTTTGAAGCTCCGATAATGTATGTAGTGAGATTTGAGAGAGTGCTTACTGATGCTTTATCCTACTAACTGCTGCATGGAATCAAGCCATAACTAGCTTTAGTAGCGTTGGGTCCATGCTGCAATTGGGGGATCTTTGTCTTTGTTTTGAGTTCGATATGCCACATAAACTGCTACTGTCATATTCTGCTTAGTTTCGTGCTAAACAGAAGAGCTACAAGATGCGGGAAGGTATTAATCTACAGGTTTCTTCTTACTAGTTATTTTTCAATGTGGTTTGTGTTGCTGGACCGCAGCACATTATTAGTGCTGTTCGGTGAAGTCTCAGCAGGGCGCTTGGAGCTGAAATGCAGGGTATCTCCTGGTCTGAATAACACTGTTGACTTGCCGGAGTCGACAATACTGGGTCCTGTGTCGATACTGGTACCAGTAATACAAAGATGAGGAGTTTGAGGAGCTGTTTGGTAGTGTTTATGGCCTATTCGTGTTTAAAGTAGTTTTTTTTCTATTCTTCATTACAAAGTTTGTAGCTACTTCTTGTGACAAGTAATTCATTATTTCGTGCGATGCATTGTGTGTGATACACTGGGATGGCCTAGAAAATTTGGCATTGTTGCGCTTGGGGTTTGCCTACTTTTGCAACCTAAGAGATAGACATATAAGTCAATCCGCCTTACATGCTATTAGAGGAGTATTTTTAACTCAGTCTATGTTTAATTCATTTGATAGGTTGAGCGCAATAATATTTTGCGATCTATATTATTGTTCTTGCATCTGGGACGTGACTGAACGATGGAACGGTGAATAATGTTATAACACATGAAAAAAATCCAAGGCCTGACAAGTCCTGTGGGATGGTAGGTGTGATATCCATTGCTGAGAAAGTGCGAAAGCAAATAAATCGCGCTTCTATGAACTCATCATAACATCCAAGGTAAACAGAATCTGTCTACGCGATCTGGTGCGGGCTGGTGAGCACAATGATTGTTTTCTGCCGCATATGGTGTAAAGCATTGTGGAGTTTTTGTCAAAATGAGTAATGTTGGCGCAGACATGAACAAATTTGGATGAGCTCCGAAAAATTTCAGAGATAGACATTATTCAGGCAAAATTCCAGTAAACTGCTGTACCTGATGTCTCCTCAGTTGTGTGTTGCGAGTAATTTTCAGGTGGAGGCAAACGTGACTTGTTTTTTTATCAAAATTTGATACGTAAGAAATATGTCACCACGCAGACGGCAATTAGTTCCATTGAACAATTTTAAGGTTTCAGTCGTATTTTGTACGTGTGTTGAAAGTAATTCCTTAACACGTTCGGTTGCGTTCTAATGTGGGTGTCTTCAGTGTGCCCAGAGAGAGTTTTAGCTTGGGCGTTCTAGCCATCAGTCGACTAATCTACATGGGGTCTCACATAAACGTTGCGCATTTTCGGATTGAAGGTAAAGTTAAATAGTTGGAATATCTACATTACTCGACCCACATGTTTGTTCATTATAGTGGTTCTTCATATACTGATTATGGTGGACAAAAATTATTTCCTTGGCAGTGTTATTCCATTGTTGAAATATCTTGATTCAATTGTTCGTCGTGTTCATTGCTAATTAAGGCGCAATTAGCAGAGAAGATCCATATGAGAATAAGGCAAGTAGATATTTAGATACATATTGCTGCTACGTTTCTGATACGAATTCAAGTTGCTTTTTACTAGTTATTTATATTTTTGTACCATAAGAATCTCGCGGAAGTTAACAGCCCATGGCGAAATGTATGCCAGGCTCGTTTTATATTGCCACGTAGCAAATTGTTTAAGTATTCTTCTTTGAATAGGCGTCCAAACTGAATAACCGGTAAAACCCGCATATTTTTACTTTTGTGTCGGAACGTTGGCGAAATTCGGTCTATAGCTTTTACAAAGTTATTCGTAAGACTTAATTTGATGTATTTGAGCGGCAGCAATATTTTACGGGCATCGAGTAGAGCTGGTATCAAATTGAAACGAATTTAGGTGCTACTGCTTCTCATCGTGCCTACAAAATTTTCTAATCATTACTCAGTATAATTCTGACATAATGAAATTTTTGCCATTACAGCACTAAATCGGAATCTAAAACAAGCACAGAAGGACAGATAAAACTAGATCGTTTGTTTAAAATAATTTATAAGGACCAACCTGTGTTGATTCTGCACGGTTTCATTGCAGAACAAGTTGTTTGGATCTCTTTCATCAATATGCTAGGTCAGACGCGTGTTTCTGATGAGTGGCATTTCTTTAGTCCGATTTGTTCGCCAATCTGTCCGGGTCTCAGGTGTGTGTCACTTGTACGCTAGTGTATGAAGCTCCTTCAGCGTTAAGGTTGAAACACCAAGGCGAGATCGAGTGGAGTTCACATTGCTGATGTGACAGCCTGAAGAGTGTAGGTCGTTGCCGATTTACATGAACCTCGACGTCGAATGTGATCTGCCCATTAAATCTAGTACCGACGGTCGCAGATAGACGCACAGATAGTATTCACAAATGGGATTGCAGTTACTGCACTGAATGATAAATACTGATCAAAATTTTAATATTTGATATTCGTAAGAAAGTCAGTTGGAACGCGAGTGACTTGCTGGGCGTGTATTCAAAAAGTAGTGTAGTTGTATATGTAGATTTTAACTAGGAATTTGCAAAAACCGGTAATGCAACAAAACCAACTGTTATGTCTTGTCATACCTTAAGGATGTTATTTCGCCGAGGCCTTTACATGGACAACGGATTACTGGCAGATTAACCGCTTCCACTTACTGGCCGGTGTAGTTCTAACAATGAATTAAACATTGTTTCTATTGGCCCCAAATTAGCTTTTAAATAGTTATCTTCCACACTGGTCCAGATGAAACCAATTTAGCTCTTTTAATGTATGGCAGGGACCATAGTCCAATCTTGTTACCGAATTTAATTGGTACATCAAAGCAATCTGGTCATTATGTCGGGTAGTGGAAACTGACACTAGTAAACTCAAGCGATAAAACAGGTACTAGATAAGGTATCAGTAACTGTCATCCTGTAAGTCACACTTCCCGAATTATGAAACGATTTGTTAAGAAAGAATTTGTAAAATTTTTGACAATGAACCACCATCGGTCTCCAGACCAACGTGGTTTTCTCGAAAAAATTTTCTAAGTACCACCTATTAAAAAATAAATAACTCAACGTTTTATTCTAGAGTGTATCGAAAAGCTAACGGATTTGTTAACCCAAACAGGGCTTGTACTATATTTCATTTTGATATTAGCAAAGCATTTGAAAATGCTCCACACGGACTACTTATACAGTAGCTTTATGTAAGTGGGATAGCGGGATCATTGTTGACTTGGATAGATTTTTATCTCACTGGCAGAAAGTAGCCAATCAGCACAGGTTATCACCCATTAGGGACAAGGAACATCACCAGTGGTGTGGTACAAAGCAGCGTACGCTGACTTATTTTTTTCCTAATATACATAAATGATTTGCTTCCTGTAAACAATAACGGTGAACCATTACCTGCATGCCAAATATATAAAAAATGTATATACTACGGAACGAGAAAGCCCTACTCTTATTTCTGAAATACAAAATGACTTGGTCTGTTTGGGATAATAGTGCACCGTTTCCGCAAAGAGCTTTACACGGACTGAATGCAGTATCTTGTGTTACGAATGCTGTGGTTCATTAGGAAGTGTTACTCTACATATTTTCTTTCTTCCCATACGTGATTTTGTCTGCGTTTTGGATGTGGGTAACTCCATTAGGTTTAAGTTTAACGAATATATTAGGAGCATTGTGGCTAAAACACGATAAAATTTTGAATGTTGTGTTGCTTGTTTATAACAACTGATACTGAACTCCTGGCTTTAAAATTTCTGCCCGACATATTCCTAAATACTGTACATTTTTAAGCAGCACAAGAAAAGCTGGTAAGCTGGAAATCGGAGCAACTTGGTGGTGCTTTAAAAAAGATTTTTGTTGTAAATCTCTTTTACCTTACAAATAAATTTGTAAACCATTGTGGTTTCGTAGTTCAAACTGAATCTATGCTGAGTAACGGGTATCTCATCGAAAGATGCACTCATATTTTGACGAATTCCAGAATTCCAAAGACCAATATATAATCTGATATACAAGTTTAACGTAATAAGAATACTTATCCATCGCACGCGACTGCGAAACAACAAATTGATTCCTACGTATCCAGTGCTTTGGAAGAGATTGCGTCAAGCTAGCAGAAGTTCATAACCGTCCAAAAAATATATAATAACAAAGAGCAACTAATTACTAAAAACATCAGGGAATATTTGCCCGATTATTTAGGTGAACACGCATATGAAAGCGGACCGACAAAAAGTAAGCATCCACCTTTCTACTACATATTTCACTCGTTTTCCTTATTGTTCAAACATTTGCTTGCGATTCATAATCCTTTATCTCTTCGAAGTCTTCTTTTTCTGCATTAAGATGACACTGGCGTCGTTCCTTGATAAATGATTGAATCACCTCATTGTTGGTAATAGATTATTCCTTCAAATGTGGCAATAAATGACGCTCTAATTCCCTCTTCTTTCCTGTTATGCACATGCCATAATGACATGTGATTTGCTTTTTATAGCATCTGCCTTTGGCGCTATGTCACCACTTTGTAAGTTGTGATGTATCACAAAGTGCACCCGTAGCCATTTTTGAATTCCTCCGTGGGATCAAGTCTCTTGATATCATGAACTATGTAACGATTTTTATTATTGGTTATTAATGTTCATTTTCTTCTACGAAACATATATTGCTGGTTATAACTTGGAATATTTTCTGAGGTGACACATTGAATCTTCTAATTTGATTAGCACAGGCACACAAGGCGAAGTACCTGCAAATCCACTGGTGTTAAACCATTGTTTTGATCAGAAGAGTAAAATGGGCCCAATCGCCGAAGTGGCCACTCTGATTGCACGTAAAATGTTCCGGAAGAAATGTTAAAGCAGCGATGTTCCGTTTGAATTTAGGTCACACCGGAAGGTGACCAACTTGGACTTAAGTGTCTATCCTTATCGATCATGTATATGGCTGGGGAGATGAAAACAAGCGACGATGGTGTATATCCGTTGGATCCACACCGGCACGTTGACAGATGGGCATAAAAATGCCGGTGAACATTTGAGCGAGACTACTATTCCATTTGAAAGCAGGCCTTCAGAAGACAAATATACCATTGAGCGTATTATTTTAATTCATTTTTTGGTTTTTTTACATTTATATATTCATACATTTTAACTCATTTTGAATTATGCTACAACATTTGTACACATTTAATGCATATGCTGCTTTCGGTGTCTGTGAATGTGAAACATGCTTTTGAAATGCAGATCGTGTCGGAAAGGGCATGTGTCGTAAAACCGAGCGAATACATTATTTTCTTGTCTATTACTAATTAAACTTATGATGATGAGCGAATAAATGGTTTCTACTCTGAAAATTTCAGCATAGAGAACTAGTAATTCCAAGTGGAGAATGAGAATGCCCCTGCGTGCGTGTTAAGATTACAAGGAATAAACTCGTGAGAGGCAGGAGCGCCAAAACCGTGCGGCTATTCAGGGAAGAGAGTGACACTTTCAGCAAGTAAAATTTTGATTCATACTTCAGTTAACAGAATGTAAATGTTAGCCTCAAACAACGAGATAGAAACCATTAATTTGCTCCTCCGGAATTTCGTTATGGGACTTCTTTGTGAATCGAAGTTTTGGTTAGTTGATTAGTCAGAATTAGTGACACATGAATCCGTCTGTAAACACAAGTAAATAACTAACCTTTCCCTATAGCCTAAAGAGAGCCACCACTGGAGTACATTTGTCCTTAATAAACAAACTTTGGGATCACGCGACTGCTTGCTTTTATTAGTTTGGACGTCCAATTGGTACCAGTTGATCCGAAGTCTGATCCACTGAAGTAGCAAGTTGTAGCCATAGCAGTGTACCCGTATTGTTTGGTGGAAACAAAACACCAGTGTTAGCCCTCAGGTAGTTACTAGCGCAGAAATACGGGCGAAAGAAGAACCAGGTTTCGTGCATTCTGCAGAAAAAGCAACATATGCGATAAAGTTGGACTAGAGTAACGGTTACGAAACAGCCAGGTGGGGGATAAAGGTTAGTAGAGCTTTTCCGCTGATGACGATCCGTGCTGATTTGTACCACTGCGTAAACTAGCTCGATTGCCTAAATCGAATTGTGGAACCGCAATGGGTGTGCAGCAGTGGGTGTTTTGTTTACATATTCTTGCACATGCGGTGCGCTACTAGTAAGCCGCATGGTGATATCTCGGAAAGCAAACGGACATGTGCCGTTTGTGACTTGCGAATGGCACATGCGGCGTAATGTATAGCGTCCTCGTTACTAAACGAACCGATATGATGCCGCAGATGTGTTAACTAACCTGAACGTTATAGTTTGGACCAACTCAATGGAGGTGATGTGTGATACAGCGCAAGTAATTGAGTTCTCTCGTGCATATGCACGCAATATGCAGCTACTCCCAATCGCAATAAAAAGCAAACTTATGGGATGACTACTGTATCATACTACTGTCCGCAGTCGTAATTCTGGTTAAGTTCAGACGGAGGATCACAAGCAACTTACTTTCCACGAGAGAAGGTTGCGATTTCTGTTCTTGCTGAACACGCAGGAAAGAACTGAGGATGGCGAATAATATTAGCATGGTTCTAATGCAGGGTATTAGGCAAACGTAAACGACCTATTACGTAAGAGCTTTTGTTTTGTAGTGCATTGTCAATTAGAATTAAATGTAAAAAGATAAACGTAAGTAATTCCTTCACTATTTACCAGTACAAAATAAAACTTACGTAAAAAGGTGCGAATCCCCGAAGTTTACGTGACATATTTGGACAGTGAGGTACAATTATACCTGGTTTCGAATCAGGGACTATTCAGACTATGTAGGCATAATTAATTCAGGCAAATCATTATTGTGGCAATCTTAGAGGTTATAAATACAGACTCAAATTATTCACATTTCTGAACAGACACGCAATATACTAACAATCACTTGAAGAAAAACAGACAATTTAACACAAGCCGAAAGCGGACGGTTAAGTAGCGGGTGGTCTGTTTCACAGGGCGAAAAGGCCCAGGATGTAGCACAGAAAGTTCACCGAAAGACAGTTGTAATTTGGCTCCAAAATTGTCGACCTAATTTCACTGGAAATGTATACGTTTTCAGATCTTCAAAACTGATTGGCTGCGTTTTGCTCTCGCTAAGCCTTCGTGTGTTTGAAAATGCTTATTATGACCAGTAAATGGTTGAACAACGTGACTACATACTTCAAGATTTCATTAGGTGATATGTCACGTATGCGCATTGATCGACCCTAAAAGGAAGGCAAAGTAAATTTTACTACCTATTTACTTGCACTTCGATCATTTTAACGACCCAGAAGTAAGAGTTAAACATTTCTTATGGTGCTTTCTACAACAAGTATTTCAATGTAGGTATGGTGAACATTGTACGCCGCCCCCAATCTCTACTTCAGAAACTGACAAAGTTCTAGTCTCTGCTTTGAAGAATGCACTTGCGAGATCTCATAGCTACATTCAGCTGACTGGGAAATTCAACCCGCTTCCATGACAGCGCAACTATTCACTGCCAGCAATTTAAGGTAAATCTACAACTGAGAATCACTGGTTTACCGCTGTAAACAGTGTCGCATTTCGAGCGCGTTTCAAAACAAGTGCCTGATAGGCGAACGTAGATTTCGAGTTCAGCAACAAAGAACTCATGTGCGATGTATTATAATGGAAATCCCTTTGAGTAATATCAATCTTGCGACACTGCTATTACGCAACATGTGCTATGTAGAAGAATAGGAAGATAGCACCAAAGAAGCTCACATCGCAATTAATAATGAAAATTTGTCGGACAGTGCAGTTACATCTGTAATCGCCGGAACAGACCATTCCACAATCACTTGATCTATCATTTCTCACTCTAACCACCCTGCGGAACATGTAACGCACCTTTTTCTTATACGTTATAAATCAGTTTTCATTCTTCCTGTGCTATCCAATTAATTAAATCAATCAGCATATATGCGCTGATGTCGTACCTGGAAAGCCACAACTTCATAGCTTCGGAGCAACATGACTAACAGTAAAGACTTTCATATACTTCTTACGTAATTATTGCACGTAATGGCTGGTGTGAATCTGTTGATGATGGAGCAGGTGTCGATGTCATATACCTGTACGTGCCAAAAGTGCTTGATCGATTAGACCATGGAATTTTTCTTCAAAAGCTTCGGAACCTCAGCATTGGCGACCCAATCTTGAGTTGGATTAGCAATTTTCTACACGAACGACGACTAGCGGTGATAGCACGAAATTCATTGTCCGATACAATCGATGTGGTGTGTATGGTGTTCCACAAGGCTCGGTGCTTGGACCTCCTCTATTCTTGGTGTTCATTAACGATTTGGCGAGATCAATTGCTTCCGATTTCCTAGTTTTCACGGACGATATCAATACATGTCGAATGACCAGAGGACAGAACGACCACGAACGGCTCCAATGCGATCTTAATAGCATTGAATTGGTCAGCTTAAAACGCCCTACCTTTCAGCGTAGACAAATGTCGCGTTGTACAATCACGCCATAGACATGGCTACACGTATTTGCTTGGGACAAACGGATTGAAGACTAGCTCCCAGGAACATGACATTGATGTGCTCGTACAAAGCGACCTCAACCGTCCAAAACAGGTTGAGGTAGCCGCAAAAGGAAGCAACCAGCACGTCGGCATACTGCGAGTTGCATTCAAGAGATTTGACCCAAAAATTTTCCCCGTGATGCAGAATTCCTACATGCGCCCGCGCCTTGAATAAGCTTTTCAAACTTGGCGACCTAGACGCAATAGAGGCAGCACAACGAAGAGCAATAAAGAATGTAAATTTTCAAAGCTTTCTCTCTTAACACCGAAGGCTGATTTTGCTGGGATTTTTCAGCGGACGCTATCGACGGGTGCGCGGCGATCAACTATTACCGTAAAAATACTGGGTAAACCCAACCACGTATGCTGCCATTTGCTGAAACTTACCCACAACTCACAGCTCAGGGGTATTGCTTGAAATTGAAGGAACAATATAGCAGCCTAGAGTGTCAACGTAATGGTTATTCCGTTCGGGTTGGCCAGCTGTCGAACGAACTCGTAGGCTCAGTTGTATCCTCCCCTAATTTGGCGTTTGCAAAAAACGATTAGATGTTGCTCTTAGTTCCCAGCACTTTGTTACCTAAACTACGCTATGGTGGATTACGCCAATCATGCTTTTCTACCGGATTTGTGTATCAAATGGACCCAAGTGAGCGATCATATTTTACTTTTCTCACGCTTTATATCAACGACTACTGCACGCCTTATGTTTCTGATTGTTTAAACAGGATTTTTTAATTTTACACTGAAGTTATTTGTCAAATCATTTATCTCGGTAGACGCTCGGTGGATGACCCGTCTATGTTTTGAATTCGTCGTAGTTACCGCAACCATCCTACGGGACCTATCGAACATTTGCTTTTATCCCGTGGTAAATCATTGTTCATTTTCATTATGGCACGCATTTGTCTGAGATGTCGCGAGTTATTGTATATTCGCCTAGCTTAGGGCTCTCAATTTCTTGATTAGATTTTATGTTTATTCTCACAACTATTGTTCTACCTGTGCTTACCCACTCAGTGATTTTAATTTCATGCTTTCCTTAGCCAGTATAACTTTTGGTTGGTTATAGGTACAACGGAGCCTCATATATTTGCAATACAGTAGCGAAGCCGTTGTTCCTACTGAATAGTGCTTCAAGTTTCTCCATCCAGGTTTCGGATTTGCTGCGAATGTGGTGTTGATCGGTATGCTTATATGTGCAGCGCCATAAAACAGGTGCCAATGCATATACTCGTGAACAAGTATCGTTGCTAAATTCGTTATCATTTACAGCTGAATTAAACAGTTGGATCGTTGAGTTTTGTCGCATTCCACAAATCTTATAAGTTTGTTAAGTGCCTTCTAATCAACTCCATGTAGGATGCGAATGTCTCTCAACATTGTACCTGACAGCTTAGATGACCCAATTGAAAAGTGCCTTGTTGTGAAAACCACTCGTAGGTGTATTATCAATGAACGTGTACGCAGAATAGATTCCCATCGTAACTACTAGATCAATGCTAATATTGCCCTTGGTTGGCTCTCTAACATTAAATGGAGTAAAAGAGACTATTTCCTTAAGTCCCGTGATTGTTGTGTGTGCAGTCAACAACCGATTAATGTGTGGTAGGCTGAACTCGCCACATATAAAATCAGATTTATAATTTATACTAGGGGTAACATTGATCACATCGGTAGCTGCTGCCTTTGAAAATCAGTAGCTGCAGTGTGTCGATAGATGCAACCAGTTGAAAGATAATTAGATGGACCGCAAGTTATGGTGTATCCTTTAGGTTGTTGAACATAGTTTGACAAGTCGAAATCGCAGTAGAGCCACTACGAAGGTATCTGACACAGCCACCATCAAGTTATTATTATTATCGTGGGAATGGTCATTGTGTAAGAGATGGTAGTTATTAATTTATGATTTTCGGTACTTTTGAGTGATAACAGCAGTAGCGGTGACTTCCATAAACATGAGCGTTGAAAGCAACTGCGGGTTAGGTAACGGAGTATGTCAACAATGAAGGATTAGAGAGCGACTGTCCGATTAGAATAAAAGTGAACCAAGTTACATTCTCCGTTACTTATATACAGCATGGTATGTTGAGTGTTAGTCGAGTCCCACTGAGCTCTGCAATGTATTGGACTGAATGAAGTTGGTACTCCAAGCATTGGATATTTCCGGAATCATCATAATCGTGATGATAGCGTGATTGGTTGGGGAGAACACGACAGTTTAATGGTGGACACATATTCGTTGCACGCAGCATTGGGAGGATACTACAGTACAAAGTCGTTTTCCTTCAGATTTCACGGCTATTGGTCTCTTTGCGCTAACGATTGAGAATGACTTTAGGTAGATATAGGTTGTTCCTCTGTGTGTGAGCTCTCAGTTTCGACCACTATATTGTTGCCTATATTAAGGTTGCAAATACATGTGCTCTGTTAGCTTACAGCCTCATAAGTTGGAGTTGTAATCGAAGGTATTGTAGGCAGATTGATGTTCAGCTTTCTGCTACTTTCCTGATATTCATTTCAGTGTTGCTCGCGGAAGCCTAAATTCGCACATTTTATCTCAGTTAGTTTGGTTAAATCTTTCTTCCTTTTTGTGGTGATTGCTTAAGTTTTTGAGCTCCGATAATGTATGTAGTGAGTTTTGAGAGAGTGCTCCCTTATGCATTAGCCTACCAATGCTACATGGGTAGTAAAAATCGGTCTGGTTTGTTCGCACTGTTACGAATGGTACCATACGAAATGTGCAAATGCGTCCTAGCAACAGTTACGGAAGCGAAATAGCTCCCAAGTTGCATTTTGGTTCAGTACTGCGTGTTCCACCATCCCCCTCTTAAGTGCTTGCTTATCCTAGCTGATAAATGCGACCGGTTAATCGCAGAAGCAGCGCAGAGGATCAACAATAAGCTTACTTCAATGGAAGCGAGTATGGACCGCAGTAGCTTAGCGGCTGCTAATCAACGGAATGCTGAAAAATCCGCTTCCCCTGCACCGCAATCAGCCACGTCTCCATCTCCGTTGTCTTCTCCAAATTTGGTAGAACGCCGGGCGAAAATAGACTGTACCTACGTGAATCAAACAGTACTCACAGCATCGAAACTCAGGCAGCATTCAAAACGTCTGGTTAAGCAAATTCCACTAAACTTGATATCTAGTATTAACAAGGATGAAGCAGCCAAACACCAACCCTTGGTACCTGGAGCTCACATATATCTTGTCGAGACTAAGCCTCCCAGAGCATCGGTTACGTATGTAGAGATTCCTGCAAGGGTCCACCGAGAGGCCGCCGTTGCGGTCTCTTCCATTGTAAACACTGTTAACGCGAATAGAGAGAAAAACAGCAAAAAATCACTCCTCAACAAGTCAAGACAAATGAGTACCATACCTTGTAGATCGATTAAAATGGGACCTAACAACAGTGCCCGGACTGTTGTATGCTCAAATGTCCCTGAATCTGCCGTCCTCACATTGCGGGATAAGTTATCAGACGACCAAGACCAATGGAACTCATTGTGTATGCAGATGAGTATCAAAGCCAAGCCCATAAACTTGTTACGAATTACTCGTCATCCGAACTCGCCACACCACGGTGAACCCAGACTTATTCGAGTAACTCTAGAATCCTCCACCGACGTAGAAAACGTTTTGCTCTCCGCAAGTGCGCTAAAACACGAATCCTGTGGGTTACGTATCTATTATGATGTCCCTTGGAGCGTGCGACAACCAAAACAAAACACCGAAGACGGGTAAAGCAAGCAAGACTGCCTAAACACAATCTTCATACACGGCGTGCCAGAACATCCTTCTAACGATGTTCAAGAGATCGGAAAACACGATTTAGAACAGTGGCGGTTCATTCGCGAAACACTTTCTTTGGATAATGTTATGGCACTGTCGCTCACCAGGATACCTCTATCACCAAATTATAGAGGATGCGGCCCTAGAATCCTAAAACTTGTGGTTCAGTCAGAGCAACAAACAGAGGATGTTTTGGATCGATGACGGAGGAATCGGAAACATCTTCCTTCCGAAGCTCGGTTAAAGGTCGCAAACACTTTGCACATCTCAAATATTAAAGCAACTGAAGCAGCAAGCATACTGACGAATGTAAAGAAGTGTGACGACTACGCTTTAATTGACTCTGACATAGGTCTAAACGAAGGCTGGGGCGCACCTTGGCTGAATCAAGTTGCAAACGAGGTATCATTGACCCATCAAGAAAACGAGTAACTGTCGACCTTCCTTCGGTCGGCATTCTCCCACACTTGACACCTTCACCTCTCTGCGGGCTTCTAGAGACCGAGAAACCTGCCTGCTTGTATACAAATGCTCAGGGACTTTCTAACAAACTGGATGAACTGAAAGATCGCCAAGCTTCCGGGTCGTGTGATGTCATTGGTATCACCGAGGCATGGTTACACACAGGAATGACGGACGCTGAAGTGTCGCTACTCGGCATGTCGCTGATTCGGAAAGACCGGCTCAAAATGGAGGAGGGTAATCCTGTACTACCGCAACGACTTACAGTGCGAAGCCGTCAAGGATTCAGACTCGCAGTTCCCTGACTTTCTTTGGTGCCGGTTGCAGTTAAAAGGCAGGGACGCATGCCTTATTGTCTTGATGTATAGCGCCCCTAACTCAACACCCGAAACCGACTACCACCTAACGGCTGCTTTAAGGTGCAAATTACAACAAAAGTATACTCACATTCTTATCATGGGTGATTTCAACGTACATTGTTTAGAAGCCCCTGCCACGATCAGAGAACAATTCAGAACCGAATTACAAGATCTAGTAACTAAGGTTCCTCTTTACAACCACATCACTTTACCCACTCGGTTCAGAACTGGTAACAGGCCATCTGTGCTAGATCTTGTACTTACCAACGAGGGGCATATGATTGATGCGTTGGTTTTAGACTGCCCGTTGGGTCGCAGTGATCACGCAGTCATCAGTTTCAACTTCACCTGCTATGCAGAATATCTGAATGATAACAATGGGACTGTGTTAACCATCACAAGGTACGACCGACTCGCCCTGCTAGTCAGCGCCACAACATGGTCTATCCTCGAAGAAGAACCCTCGGAAGTCTCCTGGCTCGAGTTCGTCAACACATTCAGTCAGTTGATTGCACAGGCTTCAGAGATAAAAGCTTGCAATAAGTGCAAATCAGTTTCTTTCGTTAGGATCAGAGCCCGAAATTGGATGACAGTATGCAACGCAGCATGGCGAGTGTACAGAGAAGCTCCAGCACCAGAAACTTGGGACAACTACGTAGCCCAAAGTAACCACTGCATTCAACTGTTAAGCGAAGAGAAAGCCGCCTATCAACAGAACATCGCAAAAACCTTCAGTGCTAACCACAAACAGCTGTACAAGCAAGTTAATAGCCTACGGAAGATGAGGCAAGGATTTCCTCCACTCAAGACGGCTGGTGGCCCAACAAGAACATTTATGGAAGCTGCAAACGCGTTGCAGATGCAATACGCCCCCACGTTTCAAAGAGTCTTGCCACCAAGCGATCTACTAAGCTTCGTATTCTGCTCACCCGGACTAACTCACATCAATTTTACCGCAGAGGCTGTATTGCAAAAGCTGACTTCTCTACGCAAACACAACTCACCGGGTGTCGACACCATTCGTCCAGAGGCATTGGGAGCAGCAGCAAACCAACTGGAAGGAGCTTTAGCTCAGTTTTTCCAGCACTGCTTAGACCAGAACCAAGTTCCCGCCATGTGGAAGCTTGGAATAATAACTCCGATTCACAAAGGTGAAAGCAGAACTGATCCCTCCAACTACCGCCCAGTAATCCCTTCTTCCTATACTGTCCAAGGTCATGGAATCCATATTTGCCGATGCACTGGTGTGCTATCTGGAAAATTGCAACCTCATCACCCCGGAACAGCACAGTTTCCGTCGACAGCGGTCATGTATAACGAATTAACTAATTGGGCGCAGTAGTTGGACAGAGGCAGCCGACGCTGGAGAAGGTGCTGATGTGATCTACCTAGATTTTACCAAGGATTTCGATCGTCTAGACCATCGGATATTACTATCCAAGCTGCAGGATTACGGGATCGGAGACCCCCTTTTAAGCTGGATCGCCAACTTCCTATTTCAACGGCAATTAGTGGTCAGAGTTAGGAGCTCTTTATCAGAACCCATACAAGTGGAGTGTGGTGTGCCGCAAAGCTCGGTTCTAGGTCCACGTTTATTTTTGGTGTATATTAATGACCTTGCACAGGGAATCGCTTCAAACTTCCTAATGTTTGCCAACGATATCATCCGACTCTTTTATCTGGACTACATGCGCTACTGGAATATATTGAAAATGGCATCCAACATATAACAGCACGGTTTTAAGTTGGAAACAGTCTACGGATAGTCTTTATTCTTATGGGTTATTAGTTAATTCTAGGTCTTCAATATCAGGGCATAATGTCACATTAACTTCTGTTCTGAAGAGAGGCTCCAATTGCTGCTGGTGCTCTGATATGAAGAAATTATGACACCTCGAAAATTCCATTGTTGGAATAACGAAGCTATAAATCGAGAATCTCAATTCAATGATGACCAAGAATATGTGCTGCCTGAATGCTGATCATTGGGAAACACACCAGTCCACCTCCGTAGGTTCGGAGAACTAGCCATGAACCCACACCTGGAGCCGCAGCGGGTGAAAGCATTTGTTGATGTTTCTTATATCACCTTCCCCGATCCGTATGCTTGCAGATTTTAGAAAAGAATGCAGTGATCTTAGTGGTCGAGTACTTTAGAAAAGTCGACAGTGATGGCAGAATGACAGAACATGATTGGAAACAATGCAAAATGCATGAATGTCGGATTTCGAAATAGAAATGTCTTCAAGTGTGGTACTCCGACTGGTCATTTTACGTGGAATGTTGACCACTAGGTTGTGATGGTGTACTACTATATCCGATATCATTCTAATTTAAGGTCATCGACGTCTCATGTTTAGAGTATTAGCGGATGAATTATCAGCAATGACGTCTGTGTCTTTGTATTCGTCTTGGTAGCAACTAGAAACCGATTTAGGTGCTACTGCTTTTCCAATTATTACTCGGTATACTTCTAAGATAATGAAAGTATAGCCGTTACAGCACTAAATCGGACTCTAGGACAAGCACAGAAGGATGGATAAAAGTAGAACGTCTGTTTAAAATAAGTTATAAGGACCGACCGGTGTTGATTCTGCACTGTTTCATTGCAGAACAAGTTGTTTGGATCTCTTTCATCAATATGCTAGGTCAGACGCGTGTTTCTGATGAGTGGCATTTCTTTAGTCCGATTTGTTCGCCAATCTGTCCGGGTCTCAGGTGTGTGTCACTTGTACGCTAGTGTATGAAGCTCCTTCAGCGTCAAGGTTGAAACACCAAGGCGAGATCGAGTGAAGTTCACATAGCTGATGTGACAGTCTGAAGAGTGTAGGTCGTTGCCGATTTACATGAACCTCGACGTCGAATGTGATCTGCCCATTAAAACTAGTACCGACGGTCGCAGATAGACGCACAGATAGTATTCACAAATGGGATTGCAGTTACTGCACTGAATGGTAAATACTGATCAAAATTTTAATATTTGATATTCGTAAGAAAGTCAGTTGGAACGCGATTGACTTGCTGGTCGTGTATTTAAAAAGTTGTGTTGTTGTATACGTAGATTTCAGCTAGGAACTCGCAAAAAGCGTTAATGCAACAAAACCAAATGTTCTGTCTTGTCATACCTTAAGGGTGCTATTTCGCCGAGGCCTACACAAGGACAACGGATTACTGGCACATTAACCACTTCCACTTACTGGCCATTGTAGTTCTAACAATGAAGTAAACATTGCTTCTATTTGTTTCAAATTGGCTTTTAAATGTTAACTTTCACAAGGGTGCAGATGAAACCAATTCACCTCTTTCAATTTAGGCAAAGACCAAATTCTAAACTTGTTACCGAATTTAATTAGTACATCAAAGTAATCTGGTCAATATGTCGGGTAGTGGAAACTGACACTAGCAACCTCACGCTATAAAACAGGTACCAGATTAGGTAACAGTAACCGTCATCCTGTAAGTCACACTTCACGAATTTTGGTACGCTTTTTTAAGAAAGTAATTGTAAAGTTTTTGACAATGAACCACCATCGGTCTACAGACCAACGTGGTTTTCTCGAAAAAATGTCTAAGTATTACCATTAAAAAATAAATTAATGAACGTTTTATTCTAGAGTGTTTCTCAAAGTTAACGGATTTGGTTAACTCAAACAAGGCTAGTACCATGGATAATCTCGATATTAGCAAAGCATTTGAAAATGTTCCACACGGACTACTTATACAGTAGCTTTATATAAGTGGGATAATGGGATCATTGTTGACTTGGATAGATTCTTATCTCACTGGCAGAAAGTAGCCAATCAGCACAGGTTATCACCCATTAGGGACAAGGAACATCACCAGTGGTGTGGTACAAAGCAGCGTACGCTGGCTTATTTTTTTCCTAATATACATAAATGATCTGCTTCCTGTAAACAATAACGGTGAACCATTACCTGCATGCCAAATATATAAAGAATGTATATACTACGGAACGAGAAAGCCCTACTCTTATTTCTGAAATACAAAATGACTTGGTCTGTTTGGGATAATAATGCACCGTTTCCGCAAAGAGCTTTACACGGACTGAATGCAGTATCTTGTGTTACGAATGCTGTGGTTCATTAGGAAGTGTTACTCTACATATTTTCTTTCTTCCCATACGTGATTTTGTCTGCGATTTGGATGTGGGTTACTCCATTAGGTTTAATTTTAATGAATAAATTAGGAGTATTGTGGCTAAAACACGATAAAACTTTTGAATGTTGAGTTGCTTGCTTATAACAAATGATGCTAAACTCCTAGCTTTTAAAATTTCTGTCCGACGTATTCCTAAATACTGTTCAATTTTAAACTGCATAAGAAAATCTGGTAAGCTGAAAATCGGAGCAACTTGGTTGTGCTATAAAAAATATTTTTGTAGTAAAGCTCTTGTACATTATAAATAAACCACTGTGGCTTCGTAGCTAAAACTGAATCTATGCTGATTTACGAGTATTTCATCGAAAGACGCACCCATATTTTGATGAATTGCAGACTTCCAAAGACCAATATATAATCTGATATACAAACCGAACGTAATAAACATACTTTTCCATCGCACGCGACTGCGAAACAACAAATTGATTCCTACGTATCCAGTGCTTTGGAAGAGATTGCGCCAAGCTAGCAGAAGTTCAGATCCGTTTAAAACATATAAAATAACAACTAAACAGATACTTTAATAAAATATATCATGGAATATTTGCCCGATTATTTAGGTGAACACGCATATGAAAGCGGACCGACTAGTAAGTAAGCATCCACCTTTCTACTACATATTTCACCCGTTTTCCTTATTGTTCAACCCTTTACTTGCGCTTCCTAATCCTTTTTCTTTTCGGGGCCTCCTTATTCAGCATTAAGATGACACTGGCTTCGTTCCTTGATAAATGGTTGAATCACCTCATTATTGGTAATAGATTATTCCTTCAAATGTGACAATAAATGACACTCTAATTCCCCCTTCTTCCCTGTTATGCACATGCCATAATGACATGTTCTTTGCTATTTATAGCATCTGCATTTGGCGCTATGTCACCACTTTGTAATTTGTGGTGTATCACAAAGTACACCCGTAGCCATTAATCGAATTCCTCCGTGGGATCATGTCACTTGATATAACGAACTACATAACGATTATTATTTCTGTGCATTTTCTTCTACTAATCTTTTATTGTTTGCCATGAAATGGTCTATTTTCTGAGGTGACACATTGAAGCTTCTAATTGGATTAGCGTAGGCACACAAGGCGAAATACCTGCAAATCCACTGGCGTTAAACAATTGTTTTAATCGGAAGAGCAAAATGGGCCCAATCGCCGAAGTGGCCACTCTGATTGCACATAAAATGTCCCGGAAAAATGTTAAAGTGGCGATGTTCTGTTTGAATTTAGTTCACACCGGAAAGCGGCCAGCTTGGGCTTAAGTGTCTATCCTAATCGAACATGTACATTGCTGAGGAGATGAATACAAGCGGCGATGGCGTGTATCTGTTGGTGCCACAGGGGCATGTTGAGAGATGAGCATAAAATTGCGGGTGAACCTTTAAGCGAGTCGACTATCCCATTTGAAAGCAGGTCTTCAGAAGACAAATATACGATTGGCCGTATTAGTTTAATTCGTTTTCATTTTCTTTTTACTTCGTTTATTTATTCATTCATTTTAACCCTTTTTGAAGTACGCTACAACATTTATACAAATTTAGTGCATGTGCTCCTTTCGGTGTCTGTGAATGTGAAACATGCTTTTGAAATGCAGATCGTGTCGTAAAACCGAACGAATACATAATTTTCTTATCTATTACTTATTAAACTTGTGATGATGAGCGAAGAGATGATTTCTACTCTGAAAATTTCACCAGGTAGAGCTAGTAACTCCAAGTAGAGAAAGTGAATGTTTCTTAGTGCGTGCTAAGGAATAAACTCGTTAGAGGCAGGAGCGCCAAAACCGTGCGGCTATTCAGGGAAGAGGGTGACACTTGGAACTAGTAAAACTTTTGAATCATACTCTAGTTAACAGAATGTAAAGGTTAGTCTCAAACAACGAGATGGACACCGTTAAGCTTTTCCTGCGGAATTTCGTTATGGGACTTCTTTGTGAATGGAAGTTTTGTTAGTTGATTAGTCAGAAATAGTGACCCATTAACCCGACTGCAATCACAAGTAAATACGTAAACTTTCCCTATAGCTTAAAGAGACCTACCACTGGAGTACATTTGTCCTTCAAAACCACACTTTGGGATCACGCGACTGCTTGCTTTTATTACTTTGAACGTCAAATCGGTACCAGTTGACTCGAAGTCTGATGCACTGAAGTAGCAAGGTGTCGCCATAGCAGTGTACCCCCGTATTTTTGGTGGAAACAAAACACCTGTGTTAGCCCTCAGGAAGTTACTAGCGCAAAAACACGGGCGAAAGAAGAACCAGGTTTAAGGCATCCTGCAGAAAAAGCAAAGTATGCGATAAAGTTGGACTAGAGTAACGGTTACGAAACAGCCAGGTAGGGGGATAAAGGTTAGTAGAGCTTTTCCGCTGATGACGATGCGTGCTGATTTGTACCACTGCGTAAACTAGCTCGATTGCCTAAATCGAATTGTGGAACCGCAATGGGTGTGCAGCAGTGGGTGTTTTGTTTACATATTCTTGCACATGCGGTGCGCTACTAGTAAGCCGCATGGTGATATCTCGGAAAGCAAACGGACATATGCCGTTTGTGACTTGCGAATGGCACATGCGGCGTAATGTATAGCGTCCTCGTTACTAAACGAACCGATATGATGCCGCAGATGTGTTAACTAACCTGAACGTTATAGTTTGGACCAACTCAATGGAGGTGATGTGTAATACAGCGCAAGTACCCGAATTCTCTCCTGTCTATGCACGCAATATGCAGCCACTCCCAATCGCAATAAAAAGCAAACTTATGAGATGATTTCCGTATCATACTATTGTCCGCAGTCGTAATTCTGGTTAAGTTCAGACGGAGGTTCACATGCAACTTACCTTCCACGAGAGAAGGTTGCGATTTCTGTTCTTGCCGAACATGCAGAAAAGAACTGAGGATGGCGAATAATATTTGCATGGTTCTAATGCAGGGTACTACGCAAACGTAAAAGACCTATTACGAAGGAGCTTTTGTTTTGTAGTGCATTGTCAATTAGAATTAAATGTAAAAAGATAAACGTAAGTAATTCCTTCACTATTTACCGGTACAAATTAAAACTTAATCAAAAAAGAGCAAATCCATGAAGTTTACGTGACATATTTGGACAGTGAGGTATAATTATACCTGGTTTCGAATCGGGGACTATTCAGACTATGCAGACATAGTTAATTCAGGCATATCATTCTTGTGGCTATCTTACAGGTTATACATACAGAGCCAAATTATTCACATTTCTGAACAGGCACGCAATATACTAGCAATCACTTGAAGAAAAACAGACAATTTAACACAAGCCGAAAGCGGACGGTTAAGTAGCGGGTGGTCTGTTTCACAGGGCGAAAAGGCCCAGGATGTAGCACAGAAAGTTCACCAAAAGACGGTTGTAATTTTTCTTCGAAATTCTCGACCAAATTTCACTGGAAATGTATACGTTTTCAGATCTTCAAAACTGATTGGCTACGTTTTGGTCTCGCTAAGCCTTCGTGTGTTTATTATGACCAGTAAATGGTTGAACAACGTGACTACATACTTCAAGATTTCATTAGGTGATATGTCACGTATGCGCATTGATCGACCCTAAAAGGAAGGCAAAGTAAATTTTACTACCATATTTACTTGCGCTTCGATCATCTTAACGACCCAGAAGTAAGAGTTAAACATTTCTTATGGTGCTATCTACAACAAGTAGTTCAATATAGGTATGGTGAACATTGTATGCCGTGCCCAATCTCTACTTCAGAAACTGACAAATTTCTAGTCTCTGCTTTGAAGAATGCACTTGCGAGATCTCATAGCTACGTTCAGCTGACTGGGAAATTCAACCCGCTTCCATGTCAGCGCAACTATTCACTGACAGCAATTTAAGGTAAATCTACAACTGAGAATCACTGGTTTACCGCTGTAAACAGTGTCGTATCTCGAGCGCGTTTCAAAACAAGTACCTGAGAGGCGAACGTAGATTTCGAGTTCAGCAACAAAGAACTCATGCGTGATGTATTAACAATGGGAATCCCTTTGAGTAATATCAATCTTGCGACACTACTATTACGCTACGTGTACTATGCAGAAGATTAGATATATGGTACCGCAGATGCTCACATGGTTACCAATTATGCAAATTTGTCGGACTTCCCTGATGCGCGTAACTAATCCTCCGCTGCCGACTGGAATCCTGAGATAAGCTAAGGGGAACTCATCAGCCGGTTCAACAAGCCAGTGCTCAATTCGCTAGAAATTAAAATTCACCAATAGAAATCGACGACTTTTTCCAGAGAGCAGGACTCAGAGATGCACAAATTTAGGGATCTAGCTTCACCTACTTACGTAAACTCTACCAGCGAGGATACCTTGGGTGTCCACGCAACAACATGGAACGACTGCGTCTAACTCGTCCAGAAGGATGGGATAAACTACCAACATGATCTTGTGATGAGCTTTCGCTTTTACATGAAGCTACTTTACAGATAAGTGAACAGACTTCGCAGTCAGGTGCGGAATTCCTGCTCTTCGTGCAGCAGCTGAGCTAGCACAAACGACACAAACCTACTTGTACAACAATTCTGCTCTATACCCGTAATCGAACCGCTATCTTAGATTCCATCTATGTAGATAAGAATGTTGTCATGGCTAATTACATATGCTTTATCGTAAAGGATGCAGCGGATTTCTAATTGTGAGTACAAAACGTCAGGTGCAGATGATGTTTGCCCAATGGCGTCGGTGATTATTGCAGTGCACATAGCTGAATCTTTTTCCAATTCCTAACGACGGTGTATTAATGAGATACATGTTCCTAAAACGTGTCGCATGGATGTTAAACTACAATTTACTAGCGGCAGCGGTTCAGATCTAGCGCATCTCCGGCCGATAACACAATAGCATTCAACTACCCCTACCACTAACTTGTAGAACTAATTCCGTTGATTTCGAAGCCAATGACCCCTATTATCGCTCCCGGGCATCCCAGGTTCCCTTTAAATCAGCATTCCCCACTGTCCATTCCACACCATAGTACCTATATTTACATGATAGGAACGCAAGTACTGCACCGATCATCCGTCCAACGCGACATTGGCCTGCTTGTTTAAGATAACTTGGGTTGTTCTAAGCAATCCGCAAGGGCATGGAAAACTGGTAACAAACACGTCGGCTTGCTACGATGGGCATTCGGACAATCAGACACCACTATTTTCAGACAGTTGCTGAGTGCGTATGTTCGTTTCCATGTCACACGCAATTCAAGCCTGACAGCCATGGCTGAAGGACCACCTTACAGTACTAGACCATCCACAACGACGGACTTACAAATAGTCATTGGAATGCACCACCTTCCATACGAGTGGAGGCTGAAATGTTTGGGAGTATTTAGCGAACGTGATCGCCGATAGCGAGGCGACTTGATAATGTCATACTTAATTTTACACAGTTCAAATCATGTGTGCTGCTTTCTACTACAACCTAGCAGAACGATATAGCCGTCTAGCGTGCCGCAGTAATTTCCTTTTCATTTGCTTGTGTAAAAATGGACCGCTTTCCCCGAATCGTTTGTTGTTTGCCCATGCTAGACATTTGCAAATATTGCTTGGATGACTCAATACATCACTCACATATACTACATTACCCAACTTTTCATCCTACACTTGAGAAGTAACTTGGATTTATATTTTTCGCCTATTGAGTTATGGGAACATTCATCACATATGACAAGTCCATCCTTTTGGCGGTAAAACTAATAACTGCAATTTTTTCATTAACCTTATACGATGACCCACCAGGCTACCCTACGGGCCTTGTCAAGCTGTGCTGCTTAATTGGTATAAAATCACTGTTCATTGTTCAATAGCCTGTACTTGGTGGATAGAAGCTGCCAAAACTTGTGTACGAGTAGATGTCATTTTTCTGGTGCCGTTAAAGTCATTTTACCATCCGTACCTATCCGTACATTCTGATTCACATACTTCCTTATTAGATAAATGTCGATCCACCATGGGTTGCATATATTGGTTTTGCTTTCAGTGTCATCTGCGTGGGATGTCAAGGAGCACCCTATCCGACCCAATCGAGGCTGCCTGTAGCGAACGTCAAGGTTTCGTACTCGGGCTACGCCTGTTCGTGGCCCACAAAAATATCTTTCTTACCATATTCGTTTCGACATTTTACTATACATGGGTGATTTAAGGATATGGTATGTTATTTATACAATGGAGGATCACGAACGCTTGAAAACAATTTGGATAGAGCTGGTATATGGTCCGCTGAGTAGATGGCCCATTTCAACGCAGCAAAGAGCGAGGTTCTGAGTAAGTGCTATCAAAGCACCTACGAGTTACGGCTATGGTCACAAATTTTGCGACGTGCCCCTCATGAGAACCATCTTATAGTGCATGTGAATGATGCCTATGTTAAAAAAGGCCGAAATGACATCATCAAAATAAAAGGCAGCATTTCCGCTCCGGTATGTCGTGTTCGGAAGGATAACCGCTTCAAATTTACGCAAATATTCGGCGCGTAGGCGAAGTCGCAAATGGATTACGCTTTACAAGCCTGATACTCCCAGCAGAAGCACCAGCTGACCGCACTCGCGTTTGCAAAAGGCAAAGTGACAGAAGATAAGGGTTTGTCCCAGCTCACTCTACAACTCAGGCTGCAATGTAAAACTCCACAGGGGTGTAATCTAGACGTCTGAGAATCATTTCATAATGGTGTATCTGGTTGGTTCTCGCAAGCATCTAACTTATTTGTTGCCATCTCCCAAAACACCGTGCAAACACATCTCCGTAAGCCCTCAATTTAGGCGAGCCACGATGTACAGTAGACTGGAATATGGACGAAAATATTTACATCATAGTTCGCCGCAGTCCTAGATCTCCATATTGCAAGTGTAGTTAATAAATAACCGCAACTTACAAGATGAGTTGACTATAGGTTGACATATTTAAAATAATTGATTCAGTCCGTACCCAGCAAATAAATTTCTAGTGCAGAACGCGCAGTGGATTGTATCAGATTACGCTTAGATTTCATAAATGGGTACCTGCATCCGTGCTATCGCAAACTTCTTAGCGAGTCATGTAAGTAGCAACTTCTATTGACAAGGAAATTTTCTTCTATAATTCCCACCCTAGCCATCCAGCGAAGCCTTTATGAACTTATTACTTACCTTTTAGAAACTATTGATTCGCTACCAAACAGACGTTGAGAGTATTCGCTTCTCTGATATTTGGCTAGTGTTGCAGATCGCGCAGTACGATTGCAGTACGATCATAATGGTCCAGTTAGACAGATTCATGCAACATCAGCCCATTGAAAGCAATACTTGCTTTAGGGACACTTTCAGTCATCCGGCGGTTGCTTGGAGATGCGAATCGCTTACACATGAACAGGATGCTTACGATTTAATGAGGAGGAGTGGACCGTCATACACTGAATATTCAGAAGCTGTTTCGATGTATGCGATAACAGTAGCATTTCGTAATTGCATTCGTTTTAGCACCAACTGATCCCTGCATACAAAAGTTGTTTGTGTCCTTGGTGAGACCTACAGTTACAGAAAACACAACATTAAAAATGGTTGTGAGATACCACATGAAACCCAATGGCAAATATTGGACGTGATTTTCCTCGTCCATTTGACGCAAGTGGATCTTAACGTGCTCTGTTTTGTGAGGACCGTGAACTAGGGCGACATATTATTTGTACATCAACTTTATCGAAAACCTTAGACCACGTCAGTTTCTCGGTTACCCAACACTTCGATTTGCACCTCTATGTGTAAATTCACCTGCTGCCCATTTGCTGCTGTTGAATGCGTGTTATCCATTAAAGACGATGTTACTACAGTGTTTAAAACTTCAGCTAACATGGAAATGTAAAACAGGGAGCCCCTAAATTGCAATCAAAGACGTTCGTATTTTGCATCCAAATAAACGATTCTTTATTACTAGTTGTATATGGTGTATTTTAGTCGGTTAACATGAGTGTGTTAGATGTTTAACAGGTTAAGACACTAGCGAAGCAGTTACTTCTGTTGAGATCGTACTTCACGAAATTTTGACAGCGCAGTCATGGAAACATGAGATTAAATGTCACAACCCCTCCATTCGAAGGAGTTGCGGAAAAAGTACATCCAGGGACAAAGCGTTTTCTCACCCCTATATTCGTACCATGGTGATATGTTTATCTTTTCAAAATTCATCTGCCCTACATTTAAATCTACCTTTCGCTTCACTCATCTCTACGCTAGCTACAGTTTTTCTCAATACATTGCCTCCTTTATGCTGTTGTGCGCGAGAGAATTGCAGAGTTTACGTTTATACCAATCTTCTTGGAGGTCTTCAAATAACTTGCAAAGAAAATGTTCAGCATAATGTCGTTTGCCAAATCATAAACATAACTGCAAAGAAAATTCTCTCCGTCAAAGCGCTATGTAATAAATTGAAAGCCCTAGTGCCAGAGAATATTCCGTTTCAGTTAATATTTCGCTGTTTGATCAACAACCGTCGTTTAGAACTCTTGACACCTCATCCATCTAGAAAACAACGACCAGAATGATAAAAATATGCCCGTTCAAATGAAGGGCGGCCCTAACAAAATTCTATTTGAGTTAATAATTTAGGTATTCCAGAAACGAAAACTGTTGCAGCTTATAAACCTACTTTTCAGGTGTAAAAGTAATCGCTGAAATCATGTTGCAGGAATGGGGCTCATCTTCCACTTTCATGATCCGGATACCCGCTAATACCGTTACGGCCGCTTGAAAATATCCACCAAACGACCGCTTAGGATATCGACATTTAGAATACTGTCAACGCAGAGAGGACTCTGAGTTCAGTTCAACCCAAGGATTAAAGTGTACTGTGAACAGTAATTTAAGTATGTACTTTTGACCTAGCATTAGTTGTGTGTCGGTTTCGTAGATGTACATATTTATCGTCAACACAGATTATGGGGGCTTTTGTACGTTCTTGTTTCGCCTACCAATCAGCCTGGTCCAGAATGTTAAAACAATGCATTTTGCGTACATTCGGATTGCTTTGTCTTCTGCAATTTTTCGGCTGCCTGGTTTAATTAATAACGTATCACACCAATCAACTGCAGTGGAAGGAAACTACACAAGCGGAAAGTAGCAATAGTGAATGACTAGCGTTACGTCTTAATCTGTACAAAAATAGCCAGTTTGCTTTAATCCTGTAATCCCATTTTATTCCTAATCTACCTAATTCGTGCTTTATTTGCAGCTTAAATGTCAGTTTAAAATTTCAGCTTCCTATATCTTATTTATCGCTGTTATACGTAACCATGTTTTAACTTTGGTAAATAACCGTAATGCTGCACACTGTGGCAGCAGCAGTCAGCTACCTTTACTGCTTTGGAGTTGCTCGTTTTGTTTCGTCTCAAATACCGCAAGATATTGTATCATGTTAAGTTGAAAGTAAGCCAACCACCACCTACGAATCATTTTTGACTACACTCAGCGTTCACGTTAAATAGGTATTAAATTAACAGCAGAAAGCAGTAGGTGCGGAGACAATTTAAAAAGTTAGGCAAAAATGCATTTTTGGGACCGTCAGGTGTCTATGCATTTTATTTACTCACATCAATCGCGCTATCCACTAAACACCCACCTTATGGCTCATCACCTATGCGTGCACTACTCAATGAGCAGAACGCTATCAAATAGTTGCTAGTAGTGGATTGACTCGCATAGCTCCTGAAACCTCATGGGTTTATTGGAAATATTGTATTACTTATTGGAGTAAATTACATTGGTAAGAGAGTTCAGTAACACTGAGCTAATCAGGTCGCTTAGCTTATTAATGAACCGAAGGCAAGTAAAACAGCAAGTCCGGCCTCATGGGATTTGTATGCAATCAACAGTATGAGCAAATTACAGAATCTGTGAGCATGGACGGGCATTCGTTTTCACTTGGTGAATAATGCAGCAACAATTGCGAAAGTATCCCCTTCGAATACATGCAACATCCAAAAGGCTGCATCAGCAGAATCTGTAGTTGTTTTGTTTAAAGTTAGAAACATTCTGGAATCTGTTGCTTACTGCTAACAAACAACTGTAATATTTTATGCTTGTTTGCTACAAATGGGAAACAGGTAATTCAGTTTTGGGAGTATTCAATTTAACGGTATAAATTTTAGGACGAAGTTACGATATTCGCAATAAACGATACTGGGAACACGAACATTGAATGCATAGCGGCTATGAAGTTTGCGGACCCGCATAAAATCTACTAACCATCACAAATAAGGCGTATCTAAGTCCAATGATTAAGAATAATGTCGCCAAATGTGCTGAACGGCTTTGAGTTTAACAGCAAGCCGGGCATTGTATCAACTAACGGATTGCGCTCACTAGCCCTCCACAGATAAGGTAAACTTAGCTGACGCAACGGAACCACTTCTTCACGTACACTGATTTGCTGACTACCTAACATAATACGGAGGAGCCAAGATGTCATCTATACTTTAAACCTATTTTCTTGATCCCATGTTCAAGCCGTAGTGCATCAAAACGATGACACATCAAGTGGAAGGTTTCAGATGTCTGCTTGCCGGTCTACTTGTGTCCGGTGATCGGTTGCTCTTGGTGAACGACGTTTTCATCAGCGTTATCACTCATCCATTTCTTTAGACATGTAATTACCGAGACAACTCCAGTTTATGTCCGCAATCCTACAGCTGACTTGTGTATTTACGGACCATCATAATATTTACCCCTTCAGCATGATACAATTTGGCGGCAGATTTGGGTTGCACATAATTAGGAAAAAGGATAGAATGCAGTTTGTTGCTCCTGACAAGTTTACAAGTGCAAACTTCGTTGATCTGAAGTAACTATTGGTTGATTTTCCAAAACTGGGGCCCACTACTTCCATTTACACATTCACTAAACTACCTCAAATTATTGATAACTAATGTTGGCAGGCACCGCGTTATTAACGCGAGGACATTGGAGATGAGAACAAACGAACATTTATTGCTTCACGTAGTTGTAGCATTCTAGATACCTGTCGCCAATTCAGACTGTGCCTTAAAATAAAAATGCAAAACATCAAATGACAACGGCTGTCACACTTGATGCTTTGGAAGATAGAGGCCCAGTTACCCAGTTGTCACTCAGAGCGTTGTTCAAAATTTAGAGTTAAAAATTATACTTCCAGCTCCGTCGACCCCCGAAGAGGCTGAACGCAAATGTATCTGGTAATGCGAAGGACTTGGACAGAGAGATAGATATTAGAAAATTGGCATTAAATGGCTTTACTGCGTAGCTCATATGCCAAAGGAATTCCATAGGCTGACGCCAGCCTTATACTTGCGAATCATTTTCTGGTGTTTTACCAACTTTTGACACAATGCCTTTGATAATTTAGTATTCGGTAAGTTCAATTTCTCTGTTTGTGCCTATGTTGTGGTTTTACTAGCTAAAATAGGGAGAAACTTGTGTAACTAATGTGATCTGGCCGGTGTAACGTAGACTAGGAAGCATAAATCTCATCGGGCACATTTATAGCTACCCCTCAAATGGTCTTGGAAATAATCGGATGTCACCGCATCTATGATGTTCCGAGCTATTAAACATAGTGTAATACTTTTACTGATAGGATCAGAAGAGTAAATAAGCAGTTCATTGTGCATGATAAAATTTACAATTTTCTTGTTTGATTTGCGTGCTGGGTTAAGCGAGCTTTCCACTACAGAATTGTCCTGTTATTAAATATAATCCCAGTGGAGCGGTTTTGTTTCAAATTGCCGCCTTGGGAGATGGATAAACGTGTGTAAGAGTAGCTGTACCCACCCTAAATTCGATAGAATATTTTAAATAATTATTTTAATTCTGTTTTTTGCAACTGGACGAAATATGTACCTGATGAACGCTTAGTTTTAGCAAAGAGAACAAAAGTGAACTAAAATTCTCAGAAAAGAGGGCATTTTTCGCGGATTCCATATTAAAAAACTGACCTTACTGATACAACCATACATACACTGTTTCAGCATGTGCCAATGGCAGCGAGCGCTACGTATAATGCACACATAATATCATTGAAATGTTAACTTTACTTATTGGTTAAAACCATTATGGTTGAAACTACATTTCACGATTTTCCCTGCAACCCTTTATGATGACATTCCAGAAGCTCTACCCGAACACATTCTTCCACACAGGTCAACCGTTAGGAATCTGGTAAACCAAGTCTTATAGTCCTATGCAATACGGAATGCATGAGGTTAACAATTACCCGATTCCGGTACTCTTTACAGTCGGAACCACTTTGTGGCTTTTATTCTTTTGCCAGATAGATTTAGTAAACAAATTATTTCTGAATGTCCGAAGGCAGAGCTGTTCCTCACAGTTTGACCCCAAATCTCGGGTCAAGCAGCCCGTAAAATGCAACAACACAAATTTTGCCTCCAACAGATCGAAGTCACAAATGAATTCTTGCTGAGGTTTATGAGTAAGAGTTGTTTTAATGTTATAGGTGTGGGAAAAATATAAGGCAGATTTGTTAAAATCAGTTCAGACCACTCCAGTCAAGCTCCTTAGATGCTTTCATTCAATGCTTCTGTTTGGGATACAGCAGACTGGTCCAGGTTTATCCACCTCGTTCCCGACCGGATCGCCGGTCAGCATTAGAGGTAAAGGCAAGAGGAGGAGGGCATCAGAATTTTTGATATCTAGCTCGCCGAACAACCTCACCGTGGTGCCAGTTGGGTGGTTCGGATCCATCTCGTTCCAGTGAATGATTCGGTGGCAGCGTTTTAGGACGTGGTGCGTTTCCGCCTGGTTATGCTTTCTCCTGTAAAACCCACAAATGTCCGTTTGACAACACTACGACGTGGTGGATGTGGCTTGCTCCAACATAAAGTCACCGCAACTTACATTTCAATATGATCATACCCTCTGCACAGACGTCCGTCATCCACTTCGAAAAGGCTCGGTAACCTGTTCTTGCAGTGGCAACCCGATAAACATTAGCACACATGCAGCGTTACATTAGCAAGTTCATTCAAAATGGCCGAATACACACGAAACTACATATACACAAATGCACAAAAATCCAGTTTGCAACTGGTATCTAGGAGCATATTCGCACAGTTACCGATCTTTCGTGTTGGTACTACCATGATCACGCTAATGTATGCGTGATTCGTACTTTCGAGAATAAACAGCTTATCTATTTATTTAACTACAAATGAAAAATCCTTATCCACGGTTCTTCAACCACTTCTCTGATTTTAATCGGTTGAAGCAAGGAGGATAGTAATTTTGATGAGTCTAACAATGCGCTTTAACTAACTCCCATACCTCAGATCTAAACAAAATCAAGCATTTGTACTGCGTTTACTCTGCTGCACTCAAATTCTGGACTTCGTTATCGACTTATTCTTAGTGTCGCACGCAGTGCGAAAATCTAATATCATCTTGATAAATTTACGAGCATTAGCTGTACAAACTTTATCTTAGGTGCTTACTGAGTCAGCTCCACCCGATAATTTAATATATTTTAGAGATTCAACTATGCTCCTGGCTCCGAATGCATGGGATCAATTTTCCGTGTCTCAAATCGTCATAAAAGAACAATAAATACAGTATGAAATAGGGTGAAGGCAAACCTAATATAATTACAAAACGCAGTAGATAAAGAAGTGCAGGAAATAATTCAGAATAGATTTGGCAACATGAAATCCCGTATAATATTCTAAATAAGACTAGCAGAAGACGAATGTTTTAGGAGGACATTGTGATTTCATGCCCTTTTATCCCTCAAGTATGTGCAATTAACAACAAAAGGAAAACAAGTAAATGATGCTCAACAGAATGAAATGAAAATTAATAGCAAGGTGCAAGAAACCGAGTACAGGAACGCCAATAACTTCGCGACTGTACCATGTCTGACAGTCTCCAACCGGTGATGTTGACCATCCCAGGGCCTGCTAACACGAACACGCCACGCATAAGTCTGACCAAGTGTTTTAGTCAGTTTCACCAATCTCTTATGACATGTAATCGAATGGTCACCACATGGTTTCTCCAAATTTTGTGCAGCGACTGCATACAATGCAGGCCGAGGAGGTCAGCAAACGGAGGACGTGTCCTAGCAAACGAAATCAGACGAGCTTAAGTAAACACTCGATTAGGACACCAGAAGGCTACTTATCAGACACAAACTGGTAGATCCCAGCATTTCTCACCTGCTCCTCCCCCCAGATGTGAGCAATATTCCTTAGGCACCGGTTGGTCCACCCTGCAAGACATTTTAATGAAGAGATTGCAAATATTTTTGCATTAACTTGAGAGTAACGTGGCTCATGGTAGTTAGCGTGTTGCTACTAACTGTGTAACCCAATATGGACGTAACAATATTGAAATCCTTGTGATTTGCTTTAAGAGGTTAAAGAATGCCGCTTTGTCAATGTTAACTTGCACGGGGATCAATGACAATACGAAAATAGGTAGCCCCATTACTCTTTAGTTTCCAGTATGATAAGTTATTCGTGTTTCGCTATGTCTTTACCACCCACAGCCTTTACAGCGTCTGATCAACTTTCCGGGGGTGACAATAGGACTGTATAACAATCTTACTGTCCTAACCAATATCAATTTAAATACCACCGAACTCAGCTGGTGTATATCCATTTACACTTTCGTTTCCGTTTGGATATTGTTTGCAAGCTTGTGCACGTTTCTATATTGCTCTCCCACCAGGCTTTCATCAAGCTATTTATCATAAAACCGATATCCCTCTCTACCAGTTCGCTCTACTAATTCGTTTAGGAGACCAACACCACAGTTGAGCACCTGATACAAATACTAATTTCAATGGCTGCTCTGGAACTCCAAACAAAGCTACTTCTCTGTTAAGCTTGAGTAAACCCAAGTACAAAGTATAATTAATGCTGAAAATGTGTTTCCTGAATTACCGAACGTTTTTTTGACAGCAATAATTTTTACATTCCGTAACACTAGCATTGTGTCTAAGCAGTAAAGGTAGCAAAGTGTGGCTGAGTTTGTGCGCAGGTTTCCATTATATTTAGTAGGCCAATATGCGTGAGAACAGCCATGGAATGTTTCAAAATATCTGATATTTAAATCACCGAGTAGAAAACTCGAGTGTACTAGTGATTGGCTGCATGGACGAACGAGTAGTTACGAGTAGCCAACTGCATAATCACTGAGTGCAGCGTTGTGAAACTCATTCCAATTACATTTGATCGCTCCATCAGCTTCGTGATGCATACACCGATCACAGCAATTGGCACCGCTCCTCCATTTATCCAAGAAATATTACGAGGTTCGAAACTGCTGAATCCAAGTAAGGTAGTTAGATCCATAAAGCTCATTCCATCTTTCCTAAAACAGCAAATACTCATACGCGAATGATAGGGGCGGTATGTCAGACAAAGTTGCTGTTTCCGGAGCTGCTTTCAAATAAATAGAAGGTGTTGAAGTCGTTCAGTTAAAATGAGCTATGCAGTTACTTGTTACTAATATTTAAAATGTTTGCATCCATGCTATTTAAGCTGTTCAAATTTTCCGCTCATAGTAGGATAAGGTCAATAGTCACTTGGCTAACCAAAGAATTGGACTATGCATTTACACCTCGATAAGCGCCTGAATGGCGTCACACATACCTGAATGATAATAAGGCATTCCTCTTTGGCGTGTAGGTCATTCTTGAGTTAAACTACTCACATCTGCTGATAGCGATGCCCATTTTCAAACGCACTACCTTTAATAAAAGTTGGTTGAACTCAGTGCTTATAAGCAGGTCGACTGAAGACATGTAGCACATTTTCCATGCGTTAACCGCTTCCAATAATAAGCGTCCTACCTAGTCGAGATTCACGCAAAAGTGGGAATAGTTCGTCCAGTAATTTCCGTTTTGTTCACTACAATTCAAAATGAATAATGAACAATTATTGGATGCGGGTGAATAAGCATGTGCTTGATAAGTACCGTAGGATATTTGATGCATATATTTAAAGTAAAAGTATCAGAGAATGGGTAAATCGTTAATTTATGCGTCTACCTATTTAAATGCATTATTATATAATGATAAGTTTAAGTGGGAAATGGTAGCGTTAGATCCCTTATATTGCTGCCTATATCTGCTGTAGCATCTATCGATAAAAACAACCGTATAGTTGATAAATGCCTTTATATTGGGCTTCTAAGGAAGGTCACAATTTGTGGTGCAGGATGCAAACCGAAAGACATTCCTCGTGCATACATCCACAGAGAAAACGGAAAAGTTTAACATCAACGGGAGCTAGTAGCCTGTAACGTGTGGATTCGAAATACACTGCGCATTTGAAAGAGCACATCGAGCCGGATCGAATGAAAGTACAGTGACAATGCTGCGAGCAGATAGAGAGAGGATAGATAGGATTAATTCCAATGACCCGCGAGCACGCACGTCACGCGTGTGCGTGGATGAGGACTCAGTAGAGCTTCTTATTAAGGATTCGGGTAGATAGTTTGTAAAATTCAGACCAGATTAATGTCACTCACATTTAACTATACCAATTTCTCTGTATCCGATTTGCCCTACTTATTCTTTCCCACCAGAGTCCATCGGTGTATATCTGTTGTCACGAGCCGTGACAATTGAATCAGTATTTGCTCGGTATATGCTCAAGCGAATTGAACTGGAGTGATCTTAGACCAGTAAAAGCTGGATATAACATAGTTCCGTCACTTACAAGTAATCATGTGCAATCGACTCGGTGTTTTATTGGAAGTATCCACCTAATTAACGTTATTCTTACTCAATTGGGTCATTTGTAAACGCATTTATAGAAAATATGTATTTGCAAGGTTTCCACCGAAAGTTTCATGATATTTGCAGTATTTTTGCGACGATTTTTATTGCATTTTGTGTGTTTCTCCAAAAAACAATCAGAATTTATCTGTTCCATTACGGTTCCAGTGCTCGAATAGATCAAGTTCCTTTTCAGTTCGAATCGTTGTCCACATAGGGATTACGCGCCGACACCCATTCACACAAAGCGTCCATCAAAAGGACTCATACAATCCTTTGATTTTGTAGTTTGTACATTATATAGGATTATATATTAATGAACAGCTTCTCCAGTTAGAAAATTCAATGTATTACGAGACAAACGGGCGTATGGACGGTGCGACGTTTTCCAATTCATATCGCTACCTGACGAACTTTAACGTAGATAATGCTTTAAGAGGAAGCGTCTCGAGTTATTATAAGGGACACAAAACTAACCGTCCGCAAATATCATAAAACATCAAAAGTTTGTCAATGACAAAGCAGTCTACTATCTCAGGTGGAAGTGAGGACGCTGCGCAATATATCCTAGCCCAAAAACATATTCATTTACCATACAAATACAATCGCATTTTATGTGCAGTTATTGTTGTTTCGTTATATTATTACTATACCGGTGAATACTTTAGTTGAAGTGTCAGGTTTTACATAGCTGAAATTGTTGCGTTACATAGATACCTAATGAACATTTTTCAATTACCCGAAGTTGCCTTGTGTTCTTGTATATTTCATGACAACTTCACATGCGTTTTCCTGTGCATGTTCACGCATCTTCTGAAGGACACATAAATGTGAAATTTAATGGGCTGGTAAACGTAAAGTTAAGGTTGTGACCACAGTTGCCTAAAAAGCACTGTAATTTTATGACGCCCCATATTAGTATTACCGACGTAACATCAGCAAGAATGCCAAATGATAACAAGTTTGGAACTGAACTTCAGTGTGAAACTTATTCCAATAGTCCAATAACTGCGATTAAACAGGTTGCTTTCTCCTTCAGCTATACCTTGGTAGCTAACATATCCTTTCACCAAAAAATGCCGTTTTCATAACGTGTTTGGTAATTTGCCTCCATAATGTTATGTAATTTGAGTTCTCAGACAGTCCTGGTAATTTTATGGTTGACAAAATGTATGTAATTGTATTCAGCAATTCCTCCGCTGCATTGCTGGATAGTTCTTCTTTCCTTGACGCAGTGAAGTGTGCCCAGACATTTTGCTGAGTAATGAACCGTCACATGTTGCCAGCTAACGTAATCTTCTGCCCCGGCCACCTAGAGGGATATCACTAGTGTTTGGCTGTCTCAAGTTGATGATAATAATTTCAGAGGCCAGCATACTTAGTTGCAAACATATGTCAGCATATATGAGATCACATACGAATTGAAATCACTTGCTTTATTTTGTCATTGACTTTCAAATAGACCAATTGTTTTGGTACAAAAATACATAAGCCCCACTCGTTACATAGACTGAAAATTTTTACCGGATTGCCTGAGTGAATTACTAGCACTCTCTCCAAAATATGGATTGTGCTCCGAGAATATGCCATGACGATCCATACAGTCGCCGTCTGATTCACCAATCATCACCCATCTGTTTCGGAATGGTATCAGGTGCATTTCCATAGCAGGCCAATGAGGTTTACGCAGTCGTACGTCACCTGCTTAGGCTTTCCTTTATTTCCTTTAAATTCTTTCTATCTGCTCACCGTATGTTCGTTATTAAACTTCAGCATTCGCCGATAACACCGATAACAGAATATTTGACTCGAGATTCATTACCATCACAAAACATTGTTGCGTTTGTACTTAGAAACCTGTCATCAGGAATCCGTGTCTACTATAGATGAAACTTCGCTGAGGAGATAAATATGAAAACTAACGAAACACAATACTGCGCTATTTTAACAGCAAGCTTTATTCTATTCTGTTATAATTGTCCAGCGAGAAAGTGCGATCGATCAATTCACCGCTTTCCTGCCGAAAGTCATGACAATATTGTTTTGTTAGAAATGCTTTTCATATAATCACAGAGAAGAGCTCGAAACACTGATAAACCAGAAAAGGACACACTATGAAAGTGGATAATTACACGTTGGTAAGCTAGTTGGATGGTGATAACGTGGTGGCAGCTTGGTATCTAAATATTTCCATAGGACCAACCTTCCATCAGTAAACATGATTAATAGTTGCTAAGAGACCGTACTACACCCCTATCTCTGAAGAAGCGTTTTAACCGGAGCTTGTTTTCTACAGCTCATTTGGCTGTATGTGATGTGAACACGGAGTTGTCACAACACCCCCAGTTGATGCTAATGGAATGGGAACAACAGATGTGAAGAGTAAAGGAGGATAAAGCGCATGAAATCGATGTTAAGGTAAAACGAATGGAGAAAAGTCAGTTACATTTGTGTCACACTAAAATTTATTATATGAAGCAAATTCCAAAGCAAATTTGCCACTGGCTCCACAAGTCTGCTCCAACGAAAACAGTACCAAACAAGGATTTGACCGATTTGTGGTCGATATATAGATAAGTATTATGCACTGGCCTGACCAAGTTATTCAGTCACAAAATCTACACCTTTCTCCCTCATCCTCAAGTGCTTCCTAGTAAGGCCAAGCAACGTTACGTAAATTTTGCAGGTAGTCAGCCATGCGACCAAATCGACCATTCAAATTAAGACATCCCACGTTTCACAGTTAATTCAGCGAGTACCGAATGCTGAACTTCAAATTTCTCCATTATGTGGCCCCACAAATGGTAACCACTTGGTCTCAGTTCCCCTCTGTTAATGTCCATGGATTAGGTTGAACACGTTGATGAGCTAAGGAGTAGCGCTGAGTGACATCCTGCATTACACTCCAGATCGATAGCCTGTGCTTCGTTCCGAGGCCTGTCTGGATTAACCTACAACGGCTTATGACCTGCAAAGAGGAACCACTGTGCTGACCCGACTGCTAAACGGTGTATCTTTGGAAAGGTGAGACAACAACACGTTTGGAATTGGTGGAGAGCTCGCGTTTCCAAAGCAACAGCGTGTGCAACTCGGAGGGGGAGATCCAACTAGTTCACTGCGTTGCTTTCTTTTTGTTCAGAATTAAATCGCACAGTTTCCTGGAGTTGCAGTATTTACCAGCATTATAATACTCGTGGATTTCAGTTAAAGTTTAGAAGTTACCACCCATTGTCTTAGCTCCTCACACTTTACTTCAGTGTAGCTTACTTTGGTTTCATTATCTTGTCTACAGTAGGGACACGCACGATGAGGAACAAAATTATGATAGGGCAGGATACTCCAACTTTAGTTCAAAAGCTGAGACAAGGAGGTAATTCGCACAAAGACTGGAAGCACTAGTAAAGAAAATACCCTATGCAGTGTAGGTGCTGTGGGAAATTCCCTTGGACTACATGCTGACCTGAGAAAGATACCTGAAATATGTACAGCCGTAGCTGAAACTGCATACGCTGATCTTGCATTAAAAGTAGACATGCTCACATCGATATTGCAATCTTTGCAGAGTCTAGCAGTCTTATTTGAATCGCCCCCAAATAAAATGAACCTCATGAAGTGCAGTGAACTGATAAACTCCTTTTCGACCGAACTACACAATCGAGTACTTTGTACACACAGTGCGGTGGTTTTTAATGTGCCAGACAATTTACCATTAAAATTGTTCAGAAAATGCTTCTCACTGCATGCGGTATTCAATCTTGTTGGTCCAGCTGCATCAGATTAGAAAAAATCTTATGCGTTGCGCATGTCCCATACTTTCCAGTTTCAAACTGAACTTATTGCTAAACAATTCATTCAAAAGCGCAACCTCATTGTGATTAATACGACTTTCAAAAGTCTGAAAATCATGGAGGACAAAACCCGGCTACATCGAGAGATAAAGAGGAGAAGGAATGCGATAAAATAGAATACAAAACAACCATACGGCGCCGCACATCCACTTGATATTGCCCCACTTAGTGGCAACCACAAATGTGAGAATAATTCTCCGCTTGCTGCAAATAGGGACGAAGCGGTAAATGATAAATTGATTTTGGAAATTAACAAGGAATCACATGAATATGCGGGCCACTCTATTGCACTAGATACTGTGTCCGGTAGAACAACGAATTCTCGCACTTCGGAGTTAATATCAACATCAGATGCAAAATTGGTTACTGGAGGACCTCCACTAGGCCGCAGTTTCACGGCTAAGCATGATAAATCGACAAAGCCCAAAGCGACTACAGTACACAAAACTAGTGATGTTCATGGTGCCTCCTCTTGGCGAATCAGTTCTGGCAGCAATAGGGTCTCCTATTGCTGCTTCCTGCATGGCAAGTGATAACATTGCAGAACAACGAATAACAACTGCATTACCTGCTAAATCCCAGTTGCATGCAAAACCGCTACCCCAAGCCTCGAACTGGCATGTCCCGCTTAAAGTCCGCTCTGGCCAGTGTCCATGCTCGTGGAGTATATCGATGGGTCCGGTCAAATTGATCAATAGTAAAAGGACGGTTGACCTAGATTCATCGCATGCATCATTGGGCGAATCTGTATCGTCATTTTCTTTGGATAGACGTACATCCATTGGTCATAAAGTTATGGAAGACGTGCAGCCATCTTTGCACCTTACACGCGGTGTAATTATGTAACGTGAGCTTCCGATTCCATCAACGAACTACACGGATTGCGCTGATGTTTGTGTATGGATTGACACCAGTGTGCCCCCACAGCGTATACTAAAGCCTTGTATATCGAGCGCAATTTAGCAGAATTTACCCATATATGGAAATGACAACAACCCATTGACTCTTATCAAGGCGTTGCCTACTCACAGCCTATTAGTGACATGATGCAGAGGACACAATCTAACTCTCCAGCTCCTACAGGCTATTACAACAATCATGGACTCTCTCATTCGAAAAAATTCTAGAGAGCCATACTCAGTCTCAACCCCCTCCGCTGTGGCCACCTCCAAATCATTTTCCACTGTTGGCAATAAACATATTTTCGACGATTTCTAACCTGGATTCAGGCACACGGCTTGAAACCCATGTGTAGAACATAACGGAAACAATTTTCCTCATTTCTCACGTCTCTCAGTATTTTTGATAAACATCCGTTCTCTTCACTCTCAGATCCATACCCTACGCTTGTTTCTTTTAGTGAATAATCCAGATATAATATTTATAACTGAAATTTTTTGCCATAATGGCATGTCTGACAATCACTTAACTATTTTCTTATATAGCAAGTTTATGGGAAATCGGCAGTTCGTCGAGGTGGTGGCTGTGTAATTTATTTGAAAAAATCGCTCGCAGCAGCACCCTTCGAGAACCAAGTGCTGAACAATGTTCAAGAATCACTCTGGCTTACCATATCTGTTGATCAGCAGCAGCTGCTTATGGGATGTATGTACAGCGCGCCAAACTGCGGCCAAGAAGAACTAGAACTTTTGACGCTTGCATTTGAATGCGCCGCTAGTTTACCATCTTTACATAGGATTATTGTGGGTGATTTCAATCTGCCTTCGATTTCGTGATCTATAGAAACCACTCCTTTGAAATCTTACCTCCTGTATCCAAATGAATGACTAGCTGCAACACGTCTCTGAAGCTACCAGAGGTAAAAGTACTCTGGATCTCAATTTTTCATTGAGCATAACTGCAATCAGTGTCAACGTTCTTGATGGATTTCCGGGGAGCGATCATCGAGTGGTCAAATGCCGCCTAAGACTATGCATGGCCGATGTGCGGAACTGTTGCGTGGAGCCTGGGACACTTGTCGGTATCCAAGGACACCTTCGAGATGTGTTAAATACGGGAAAGTATAGAAGTTGGAGACGACTGAACCCAACATATATTGTGCAGGCTACAAACATAGGAAGCGAATCAACCAGAGCGAAAACGGTGCAGCAAGGCAGTGACCAAAAAGCTTTGTGAAAACGGATGTGCCGTCAGTAAAACAAGTGGACGTTTTGAAGGTTAAAACAACCGTAAAATCCAATATTGTAAAGTACTGAAACAGCGTGTTTTCTGATACACTACAAGGGCCGCCCCTTAGAAGGCTGAAAGATGTAAGCCCTCCGATGGAGCTGTTAATGGTGGAAAACGGAAGCTGAGGATGGGTGCAAATAATTGCACGGGCTTGAGCAAGGGCTTCCAAGGTGGGGTGTGTAGCAGAGTTCGCTGGGTCCAGGATTTGTCACCTATTATTTACGATGATCGCGTGGACCAGAGTGCATCATCGGTGGGCCGTCAGGGCGGGCTGGTCGTACTGCAATAAAAACTGGCTAGTCCAGAATAAAGGCCGACAAGACATTCCCTTTGCTGCAGACCCGACGGTGCGCTTGGGAGGTGTCACTCCACCCACCGCACTTCAGTCCACGGTCCTCGTCCCACGAAGAAATCCGGGCGTACTCGTCAGTAACGCCTAGCCATGCGTTGGGGGACCAACCTGTTCGTGGCTGTCTGCGGCCGAGGTGACTGACTGTTCTTTGGGTCAGGAAGGGGGTGTTTGGTCGACTGAGGAGTTACTCGGGCGTTGCGTTGAGCCGGTTGGCGAGTCACTCAAAGGGTTGCTTTGGCAGTTCTCGGTTGAATATCTGGAAGGTAGAACTCAGAGAGGGTGGGCAAAGGTCGGGGAAGTGGCTTGACGTCGGAGAGGGAACATGGCATGCATGATACAAGCAAGCACGCTTTTTAGGTTTTCAAAATCTTTTGGGATTTTTTTCACTTTTGCAAAACTTTTGTGAACAAGACGCACGGTTACCACTAAAGACGAAATAGGCGTGTTAATGGAAATATCAAACTTTTGCAAAATATTAGAAACGGACCGGACCTTGGACCTGTCTACCGCGTCGGTCAGTTACCTGGGGTTGAGGCTGTGGAAGTATCCCGGAGAATGGTTCTTATTGTGGTTTGGAGAGGAACAGATTGCACATGCATCGAAGTGGACTGCAGAGTGCGCTGTGTGTTTTCGTCTTAAGCCTGAGCCGATGCCATGGCGGCAAGATCGACTGTATGCAAAGAATGGAGAGTGAGGTTGACGCGTGCGAGGGCGTCGGCTACTGGATTATCGACACCTGAGATATGACGTATATCAGCAGTGAACTGCGTGGCAAAGTCTAGGTGTCTACTTTCCCGTGGTGAATGTCTGTCGAAAGCAGAGTTGAAGGCGGAGATAAAGGTTTGTGGTCAGTGTAGACCGTGAATGCGCGGCCTTCGAGTGTGTGCTGGAAGTGATGAATGACTAGGTAAATGGCGAGCAGTTTTCTGCCAAACGTGCTGTAGCGCGTTCTCGCTGGCTACAGGCGCCTGGAGAAGAATCAAAGGGGTTGCCATGGCCTACCGAATGTTATTAGAGGACGGCTGCTTTCTCGACGTCTGAGGCATCATTCGTAATAGAAAGGGGCGCAGTCGATTCGGAATGAGCGAAGAGAGCTATGTTGGAGATAGCATCTTTGAGCTAGGCGAAAGCTACCTATGGTGAGTCAGGGAAAGTGAACTTACGTTCATTTCCACTGAGTAGGTCTGTCAGATTCTGCATGAGCTGAGTGCAGCGCGGACTGAAGCGTCGATAGTATTTGACCAAACCACCAAATCGACGGAGGTGCTTGATCGAAGTCGTAGTTGGTAAGTCTTTGATTGCCTGCATCTTATCTGGAAGGACTTCGATATCAGACGATGAAACCAGGTGGCCTAGGAATTCTACCGTTGATTTGCCGAGTTCGCACTTAGTCGGATTGACTGTGACAACGTGTTGGATCAAGCGCTGAAAGAGAGTTCGAAGATGCTCTAGGTGCTATTTTCCGATGAACTGGCTACTAAAATATCATCGAGATAGGAGAAAGCGAAGTCCATGCCACGTGTGAAACTGTGGACGAAGCGTAGGAAGTATTGTGTGGGTTGCACAGTCCAAATGGCATGCTTAAAAATGCAAACAAGCCAAAGGAGTGATAACGGCTCTTTTAAGAATGTCATTTTCTTCTACAGGTATCTGGTGATAGGCGCGAACCAGATCGATCTTGCTGAAGATCGTCTTACCTGTGAGGTAAGGTCCTGCATGTGTGGGATAGGATGCAGATCTGGGATAATTATCCCATTAAGTGAGCGGTAACCACCATAAGGGAGCTAGTCACCAGATTGCTTGGGGACCATCTGCAGGGGCGACGATCAAGGGCTATCGGAAGTGCGGATTATTGCAAGTTCAGGCAAATGCTCAAACTCCGCCTTAGCTACCTTTAGTTTCTCGGGCGATCGTCGGCGTGGGCGGCGTAAGACGGGTGGGTCATTCATCCGTATGTGGTGCGTGACTTGGGATGCCACGAGCAAAGCTGCGTTCATTGGCTGTCCGAGCGTCGAATACTGAGCAAAGAGGTTGGCGTAGTCTGGCGAGGTCTGGGGAGGTGCATAGACCGGTGTTATAGATGCGAAATCGGCGATGATGCCACCTACACTGAGTTCGTTGCAGTGTCGACTATTATGTAGCGTTTCGCATCGACTAGGAGGTCGAAATGACTGAGAAAGTCAATGCCGATGATGACAAGGGGGACTTCAGCGAATGTGAATACCCTGCGAAACGTGCGCCGAAGACCTAGGTCCAGGTTAATCGACCGATGACGGTAGGTGGTAATTGGTGTACCACTGGAAGCATTTAAGCTTGTCGACAGAGAAGCGGTAGGCTCACTTGGCATAGGGGGAATGAGGCTGACTTCCGCCCCGATGTCAACTAAGAACTGGATCTCGTAATCATATTCCCAAATGTAGATGAGACGACTATGGGCTTTGCCGAACCCTTAATCGCCATTACGGACCGACCTGGCAGAATAACTTTAGCTGTAAGCACCTACTGGCTTAATATCCGGAACGCGAATGGTAAAAGCAGCAACTGGTGACATCAGGTTTTGTGCGACGAGCCCATGATCCAGAGAGGCTGCGGTGCTTACAGTTTAAAGTGAGTTCATCGATTTGGTGCTGAAGCGACGCTATCTGCAATGATAATGCGTCTATTACCGACGGCTCTCTAGTCGCCCTTGTCGGTGTGGTTGCGGCAGCATAAAGCTGCTTACGTGCTTTGGTTTAGTCTGTTGCTGGTGCCGTTCGATGACGCGGTCTGCTAGATCAGCAATTGCTGTGAGTGGCAGGTCATTTGCTACTGCAAGGATACCCTGAGTGCTTTCAGGAAGGCGTTGCATCCACAGCTCGCGGAGAATCCCTGCGGCCATGTTGGGCGTGCCGATGAGTTGTTACATTTCGCGTAACAAGGCTGAGGGCATCCTTTCACCTAATTGCAAACCACTAAATAGTTTCTGCAGGCGGACCTTGTCAGAAGGTGTGATTCTCTGGATGCTAGCCTGTTTAAGAGTATCGTATTTCATTTCTAGAGGGGGCAAATTATGATGTCTCTCACCAGCTAGGATATACTCTGAGGAAGGCGAGATATTAGCTGATTATACATGGCGAAATCAGAATAAATCCTACGAATGTAAAAAACGGATTCTAGGTACAAAAAGCATAACGAAGGATCATTCTCCCAGAACAGTGAAGGGGCTAACGCAACAGAATTGACCATGACAGGCTCAACGGCGTTAACCGCGTATGGAGATGACTCATGCTCTAGATAGTCCATTGCAAAAAGCAGATAAAAAGTAGTAGGTGAGAAAACAATTTGATCACTAGTAATGAATCGCAGTCACTGGAACGAGCTCACCAAAATGATAATTCAAAATGGCGGACGTCATGTTATGAAGCGGGGTCACCAATTGTTGGGTGGGGCCTGGGATACTAGTCGGTAATCAACGACACGTAAGAGGCGTATCAAATACGGAACAGTATATAAGTTGGTGGCGACTGAACACAAAATATATTGTGCAGGCTACAAACATAGTAAGCGAATCAAGCAGAGCCAAAAACGGTGCAGCAAGCACTCCGAAAAACACTTTGTGGAAACAGAAAACCGACAACACGAGGAGGTTATTCGGCCAGCGATTGTTAAGGAACACCTTCTTGGTAGGATGTAGGCTTCAATTCGGTCAGTTATTGCAGTAAACGCTAGGACCGTGTAAATGTAACTGCATCCTACTTGGTTGCGATGCGCAGAGCTTCACTCAATGGGAGAGCTTAGGGTTGTGATTTAATCAGCTTCATGCCAAGTAGTTTTTGAACCTATCGTTCTGGGTGTATTTGAAAGTTCGATTCAGTGACGTCGGGCGCCAAACTCTAGCAATATCTTTTGCATTCCCTCCTCAGCATTGGCGTATACAAGTATTTTAGGAACAAATTTCGTTCGTTCAGGTTGAGTTAATCCACGGACAACTGATAATACGAACAAAGCCGTTTCAGCTTAGGAATTCGTGATTGAAGATTGTAAGCACGTGGTTTTAGAGACTTGCTAGCTGTACGAATGTGACATCGCTATAGAGCTCTGTAAACATCGTTTACAGAATTGAATCTCAATCCCCGCGTTCGCAGGTCCAGTTTTGAACTTCAAACAGTTTTTGAAGTCAGAAAACGCGGAGTGTTGTCTGTTAATCTTTAACTCAAACCTTATACCCAATCATAGGTAAAGGTGAAATTGCAATGAAATTTCTTTCCAATAACGCACATCAAGCAACCATAAATATGAGATGCTTGTTTGTTGTAATAGGTATTGTTACTAGCGACGCGATCCGATACACGACTGATTGCTACATCGCTAGTAATAACTTCTATTCCAATGACTATGCACCGCAACATAAACTGGCTCGCTGTCTAGTGGAATTGCTTTCTCCGCTGCTAGAGTGGGACAATCTATACAACCTCAAAAATTCTTTCGAGCTTATCGACGATCACGACAAACTTAATGTATCCGCCAATGTCATCTGCATCTTTAGATATTGAATTGCTGTGTATCAATGTACCCTTGCACCAAAATGTTGATTACATTTGTGAAATAGCAGATAGTTCGCGGCGTCGTCTACCGTTACCAGCTGAACTATTAAGAGACTCGTTGTTATTGTGGACGGAGAGTGTCAACTTTCACTTCAGAGACGCACCGTACTGTCAAATTGATGGAGTAGTGATGGGGAGCGCTTTGGGCTTGGTACTTGTAGACTACTTTATGTTAATAAGTGCAAGAGGGATGTCTGGAGAAATATCTTAACAATCGTACTACAACTACTACGTGGATTACATTCTTGGCATCGGGTTCATCGGAGCGTCAAATGGAGCAGATAATAATGCAACTAAACGTTGTCTATGCTGATTTGCTGGTCTCCTATGAGGAAGAGAAACACAATTTCTCCCATGCGTGGATATCCTCATCAGCCATGGGGACAACGGGTAGATTAAGAGTTCTGCTTACAGGAAATCAACATGGGCCGGTCAGTATCTGCATTTCGTTAGCTTCAAACTCATGCGATAAAAGTAAACGCTCTTGAGAACTCAGATCAATCGTGCTAGACGAATATGTTCAGCTTATTACCTGGTTAACGAAATGCAGTTGATTATAAACACGGCTATTGGAAACGGCTACGTTCGAACGTTCATCAGGATGCATAGTCAAGTGCGACCAAGGGACCCAGTAGACACGGTATCCACGAAGCCTGTAGTCATTGAACTGTCATTCTTATGTGAAATTTATTTGAAGACCATTAGGCGTGTGATCTGTGCCATGTAGACCATTTACTACCCCACCAACGTCGTTGTTATTAATAGAACCCCAAAACTACCACTTCCTTCTGCTAAGAAGGCTCACCCTGTTGGGGCCAAATCGCATTATATTTATCAATTCATATGTGAAGGCAGCGACAGTTTCATAGGCAGGACCGATAAGATATTGAGTTCCCGAATGAAGGAGCACGTGCCTAAATAGGTTCAAGTTTCGACCGCGCAGCAGACTTGCCAGAGTCAAGTTGTCTGTCCGCGCTAGCCACCGAATCTGCGATTGGTTTACACTTACTGGCCACAGGTCACCGATTTGAAGTCACTTTGACTTTCACAATTCTATTACAACACAACAATTCTCACCCCTTTGGGTTTCGCAGATGTGATTGCAAGTAACCGGATTAATCCGATGCTTTCTGTTCAGAAACACCTATTGGTCAACCCGGGGGATATCTCGTTCACTTTGTGTTGGTCCGTTTGTATGCACCGTTCTCTAACTAGATCTTATTGCTGGTTGTTAAAGGCACTGATGGCACAATACACAATGCATGCATTTCGCAGCATATTACCGCCCAATAACATTATTCCCGGTGAACTCCAAGATTTTTGAGTTCATTGTAGCTGAAGCCTTAATTTTTTATCTAGATAAAAATCCATAAATGAATTGGTTAGGCGTTTTGAAAGACACCGTTTGATTGTGTTTCCAGGTCCCTGACTAACAAGTCGTAAAATGGAATGTAAGTGAAACAATGCATCGTTATCACGTTTTTTAAATATCGCCAGATTAGGAGCAGAGAGGACACAATTAGGGAGGGCGTTCCGAGGCTGGCACACGCGGAGAGAAAAGACATTTCTACGACATTCAAGCCGCCTATACTGAATTGTCAGTTCCAGTTGGTGACCTCTTAGTTTAGTGTTGTGGTTCAACTCCAGCAGCGGACGGCAAATGTGGTTTGGCTTCTTAAGATTCTGATAAACCATTATGAGATCCCCCCGCAAAAGCCGATATCGACTGCTGTAGATTCTTAGAGATTTCAGTCTAAGCTGATAGGGCAGATGAAAGCGGCCCCTGACGTTCTTGGTTGCCTTTCGTTAAGGAGTCTCGAGAGCAACGAGATCCTGTTTTTGCCACGGCTGCCACACCTGCATAGCATATTCCACGTGAGGTCGCACGTAGGCGTTAAGCATTTGGGGAAATATTGAGGGTTCAAACCGGTGGAAGGCTCTACGAAGAATGCCGAAGAGTTGATTTCCGGTTCTCGTCGCCTTCTCCGCTTGTTTTGAGCACCCGAGATCTTCCTGCACCAATACACCCAGGTCACGCTCGTGAGAAACCTTCGCCAAGGTGTGGTCTCCAATATTGTAAGCGTTCACCGGCTGGTGAAGCAGATGTATCACTTTGCGCTTAGCGATGTTCAGTTGAAGCATGTTCCTCTTTGACCATTCGTCAATGCTGGAGCAGATCCTGATCTGACTTGTTACTAATCGCCCGCCGTTTCTTGACGTCATCGGTGAAAAGGAGGAAATTTAAGGAAATAACTATTGTCAGGTCGTTGATAAACACCAAGAATAAAAACGGTTTCAGCACTGAGCCTTGTGGAACACCACGTTTCACCTCCATTGGGTTAGAGAGTGATCTCCTAACACGTACTTGAAGCTTCCGTTGGTGAAGGAAGCTGCCAATCCAACCAATACAAGATCTCCGACTCCGTATCTCTGAAGCCGTTGAAGTAGGATGCGGTGATCAAGGCGGTCGAAAGCTTTGGAGAAGTCCAGATAGATGACATCGACTCCGATCCCATCATCAGCCACTTCCGTCCAAATACCTCGTGCAATCAGTAGGTTGTAGAAACCGGATTCCTGTATCCCGTCGAACCGTGATAGCTGCCCACGAGTGAACGCTGACTTGATATTTTTTACTTTTTCTCGTTTATTACATGATCAATAACCACTCCTGTTATGGCTTTGTGTACGCACGTTCTAATTTCAAACTCCCTTTATACGGCAGTGCAGTTACATCTGTAATCGCCGGAACAGACCATTTCATAATCCCTTGATCTATCATTTCTCACTCTAACCACCCTACGGAACATGTCAAGCACCTTCTTCCTATACGTTATAAATCATTTTTCATTCTTCATTTTCTACCCAATTAATTAAATCAATCATCATACATGCGCTGATGCCGTACCTGGAGAGCCACAACTTAACAGCCCCACAGCAGCCTGACTACAGACAAAGGAGTTCATGTATAATAACGTAATTATTGCACGTAATATACCTGGACGTGCCAAAAGCTTTTGATCATTAGGCCATCAAATTCTCCTTCAGATGCTTCTGAACTACGGGACTGGCGACCCATACTTCAGTTGGATTAACAATTTTCTACACGAACGAACGGCTAGCGGTGAGTCCGAAAATCATTGTCCGAAGCAATCGTTGTGGTGTGTATGGTGTATCACAAGGCTCGGAGCCTGAACCTCCTCTATTCTTGGTGTTCATTAACGATTTGGCGAGATCAATTGCTTCCGATTTCTTAGTTTTCACGGACGATATCCAGATATGTCGAATGACCAGAGGCCAGGACGGCCACGAACGGCTCCAATGCGATCTTAATAGTGTCGAACTGGTCAGTTCAAAACGCCCTACCTTTCAGCGTAGACAAATGTCGCGTTGTACAATTACGGCATAGACATGGCTACACGAATTTGATTTGGACAAACGGATTGCAGACTAGCCCCCAGGAATATGACTTTGATATGCTCGTACAAAGCGAACTCAACCGTTCAAAACAGATTGAGGTAGCCGCAGATGGAATCAGCCAGCACGTCGGCATACTGCGAAGTGCATTCGGGAGATTTGACCCAACAATCTTCCCAATGATGCAGAATTCCTACTTGCGCCCGCACCTTGTATAACCTTTCGAACTTGGCGATCTAGACGCAATAGTGGCAGCACAACGAAGAGCAATAAAGAATGTAAATGGTCAACGATTTCTCTCTTACCACTGAAGGCTGATGTTGCTGGGATTTTTCAGCGGACGCTATCAACTGCTGCGCGGCGATCAACTATTACCGTAAACGTACTGAGCGAATCAAACCACGTATGCTGTCATTTGCTGAAACTTACCCACAACTCACAGCTCAGGGGTACTGATTGCAATTGAAGGAACAATAGAGCTGCCTAGAGTGTCGACGTAATGATTATTCCGTTCGGGTTGGCCAGCTGTGGAACGAGCTCGCAGGCTCAGTTGTATCCTCCCCTAATTTGGACGTTTTCAAAAAACGATTAGATGTTGCTCTTAGTTCCCAGCACTTTGTTACCTAAACTACGTTATCGTGGATTACGCCAATCATGCTTTTCTACAGGATTTGTGTATCAAATGGACCCAAGTGAGAGATCATGTTTCACTTTTCTCACGCTTTCTATCAACGAATACTGCACGCCTTATGTTTCTGCATGTTTAAACACGATTTTTCATTTGACACTGAAGTGATTTGTCAAATCATTCATCTCGGTAGACGCTCGGTGGAAGACCCAACTATGTTTTGATTTCATCGTAGTTACCGCAACCATCCTACGGGACGTGTCAAACACTTGCTTTTATCCCGTGATAAATCATTGTTCATTTCTCATTACGATATGCATATGTCCGAGATGTTGCGCGTTACTGAATATTCGCCTAGCTTAGGGCTCCCAATTTCTTGATAAGATTTTACGTTTATTCTCTCAACTATTGTTCTACTTTTGTGTACCCCCTCAGTGATTTCAAGTTCATGCTTTCTTTAGCCAGTATAACATTTGGTTGATTATATGTACAACGGAGCCTCATATATTTGCAATAAAGTAGTGAAGTCGTTGTTCATACTGATTAGTGCTTCAAGTTTCTCCATCCAGGTTTCGGATTTGTTGCGAATGTGGTATTGACGCTATGATTATATGTGCAGCACCATAAAACAGGTGCCAATGCATATACTCGTGAACAAGTATCGTTGCTCAATTCGTTATAATTTACAGCTGAATTAAACAGTTGGGTCGTTGAATTTTGTCGTATTCGACAAATCTTATAAGTTTGTTAAGGGCCTTGTAGGAGGTAGGATGCGAATGTCTCTCAACATTGTACCTGACAGCTTAGGTGACCCAGTTGAAATGTGCCTTGTTGTGAAAACAACTCGGAGGTGTATTATCAATGAACATGTAGGCAGAATAGATTCCCATCGTGAATACTAGACCAATGCTAATAGTGCCTCTGGTTGACTCTCTAACATTAGATGGGATAAAGGAGACTATTTCCTTAAGTCCCGTGATTGTTGTGTGTGCAGTCAACAACCGATTAATGTGTGGTAGGCTGAACTCGCCGCATATAAAATCGGATTTATAATTGATACTGGGGGTAACATTGAGCACATCAGTAGCTGTTGCATTTAAAAATGAGTAGCTGAAGTGGGTCGATGCATGCAACCCCTTGAATGATAAATAGATGGACCGCAAGCCATGGTGTATCCTCTAGGTTGCTGAACATAGTTTAACAAGTCGGAATCGCAGTAGAGCCAATACGAACGTATGTGACACAAACACCACCAAGTTTGTGGGAATGATCATTGTGTAAGAGATGGTAGTTATTAATTTATGATTTTCGGTACTTTTGAGTGATAACAGCAGTAGCGGTGACTTCCATAAACATGAGCGTTGAAAGCAACAGCGGGTTAGGTAACGGAGTTTGTCAACAATGAAGGATTAGAGAGCGACTGTCCGATTAGAATAAAAAGTTAACCAAGTTAAATTCTTCGTTACTTATTTACAGCAAGGTTTGTTGAGTGTTAGTCGAGTCACACTGGGCTCTGCAATGTATTGGACTGAATGAAGTTGGTACTCTAATCATTGGATAATTCCTGATTCATCTTGACCTTGATGGTAGAGTGATTGGTTGGGGAGAACACGACAGCCTAAAAGTGGACATATATTCGTTGCACAGAGCATTGGGAGTATACTACAGTACAAAAAGTCGTTTTCCTTCAGATAGCACTGCTATTGGTCTCTTAGTGCTAACGATTGAGAATGACTTTAGGTAGATAGAGGTTGTTCCTCTGAGTGTGCGCTGGTCATTTCCACCACTATATTTTTGCCTATATTAGCGTTGCAAATACATGTGCATAAAGCCGCAAAAGTTTGAATTGTAATCAAAGGTATTGTGGACAGATAGATGTTCAGCTTTCTGCTACTTTCCTGATATTCGTTTCAGTGTTGTTCGCGGAAGCCTAAAATGGCACATTTTATCTCAGTTAGTTTGATTAAATCTTTCTTCCTTTTTGTTGTGATTGCTTAAGTGTTTTCAGCTCCGATAATGTTTGTATTGAGTTTTGTGAGAGTGCATCCTGATGCATTATCTTACTAACGGCTACATGGAATCAAGCCATAACTAGCTTTAGTAGCGTTGAGTCCTTCCTTCAATTAGGGGGATCTTTGTCTTTGTTTTGATTTCGATATCCCACATAAACAGCTACTGCCGTATTTTGCTTGGGTTCGCGCTAAGTAGCAGAGCTACAAGATGCGGGAATGTAATTAATCTACAGGTGTCTTCTTACTAGTTATTTTTCAATGTGGTTGGTGTTGTTTAGCACATTACTAGCACATTACCAGTGCTGTTCGGCGAAGTCTCAGCAGGGTGCTTGGAGCTGAAATGCAGGGTATCCCCTGGTCTGAATAACACTGTTGACTTGACGGAGTCGACAGTACTGGGTCCCGTGTTGTTACTGGTACCAGTAATACAAAGACGAGGAGTTTGAATAGCTGGTTGGCTGTGTTTCTGGCCTATTCGTGTTTAAAATAGTTTTGTCTATAGATCATTACAAAGTTGTGCAGCTACTTCTTGTGACAAGAAATTCTTTATTTCGTGCGATGCATTGTGTGTGATACACTGGAATCGCCTAGAAAATTCAGCAATGTTGCGCGTGAGGTTTTGCCCAATTTGCAACCTGAGAGTTAGACATGTAGTTCAATCCGCATTACATGCTATTAGAGGAGTATTTTTAACTCAGTCTATGTTTAATTCATAGGATAGGTTGAACGAAATAATATTTTGCGATCTATATTATCGTTCTTTCATCTGGGACGTGACTGAACAATGGAACAGTGAATAATATTATAACACATGAAATAAACCCCAAGGCCTGACGAGTCCTGTGGGATGGTAGGTGTGATATCCATTGCTGAAGAAAGTGCGACAGCATATGAATCGCAATTCTGTGAACTCACCATAACGTCCACGTTACACCAAATCTGTCTACGCGATCTGGTGCGGGCTGGTGAGCGCAATGATTGTTTTCTGCCGCATATGGTGTAAAGCATTGTTGAGTGTTTGTCAAAATGGGTAGCGTTAGCGCAGGCATGAAAAAATTTGGAAGAGCGCCGAAACATTTCAGAAATAGACATTATTCATGCAGAATTCCAGTAGACTGTTGTAGCTGATGTCTCCTCAGTTGTGTGTTGCGAATAATTTTCAGGTGGAGGCAAACGTGAATTGTATATTTCAAACTGATACGTAAGAAATATGTCACCACGCAGACGGCAATTAGTTCGACTGAACAATTTTAGGGTTTCGGTCGTATTTGGTACAGGTGTTGAAAGTAATTCCTTAACATGTTCGGTTGCGTTCTAATGTGGGTGTCTGCAGTGTGCCCAGAGAGAATTTTAGCTTGGGTGTTCTAGCCATCAGTCGCCTAATCTGCATGGGGTCTCACATAAACGTTGCACATTTTCGGATTGAAGGTAAAGTCAAATAGCCGGAATCTCTATATTAATCGACCCACATGTTTGCTCCGGGTTCTGTATATCTTAACAGATCGCACCGAACAGCCAACGTGGTCTTACCTCACCAACCGCCGGTCACTCCCCCGCAAAACCTTCTACAATGTGCGGTCACCCAACCTTTGTTGTAAAGGATTTTGGCATTACAACTATCTGCCTAGAACAGCAGTAGACGTATTCGATCATATAATACCACAGTCCCATTCTCATTATAGTGGTTCTTCATTTACTGGTTATGGTAGTCAAATTTCTTACAACGTTTTTGATACAGAAATAAACTTATTCAATTATTAGCAATGATTTCGGGTTGAATACAAATGCGGCCGTCAAAATGTAACTTATCCCACAGTATTTTATAATCCGCAGTTATGTTTGCGTCGAGAAAAGCATGGTAAAATGTTTCATCAAAAAGTGTTAATACTAGTATTTCAAGGAATTCACAGGCAACTTCGTAAATTTCACTGTTAGTCTCTTTTGCAATTGCTCGGGAGCAGCAGCAGTCAGATATCATTATACTGGAATTACTTCCTAGGCAGTGTTACTCCACTGTTGAAATATCTTAATTCAATTGCTCGTTGTGTTCATTGCCATTAGCAGAGAAAATCCATATGAGAATAAGGCAAGCAGGTATTTAGATAAACGTTGCTGCTAGGTTTCTGATAGGTATTTAATTTGATTTTACGAGTTCTTTATAAAAATGGCCTCGGGAAAATTGGTGCACACAACAGCGTGGTTTTGTCTAGCAAATGTCGAGTCTATAGATTTCGCCGGCAATTCGGTTTGCTTAGAAGGCACCTTTGGAATTGTCGGTGAAAGCTGCGTTGCGCCACGCGCGCTCGGTACTGAAGACGGACCCCTTTGTTTCGCTCTCGGTGTGTTTGTCGAGGCTATCGATGCGTAGGTTATCTGCTTGTTATCTACACCGGATTGCCTTCGGCTCTGAGCTGTCGGTGTCAAGGCTGAATCTCTAGGTGAAGCGTCTATGGTTGGAGAACTGGAAGCATACATGTTTGAGGCTTACCCACTTATGGGAGTGAGGTGACCCAATGGAATTAGAGTCACAGACGCTGTAGTGCGGTTGGGGCTTCTAGATATCTTCTTGGGTTTCGATTCAAGCTTACCTTCGCTGGTTGACGTATTATCGTGGCAATATTTACCTCGTGGGATCAGTCTTAGTATTTAAAAATATGCGCGAATATCTCAGTCATTCAATCGCACTTTTTCATGAGTAAAGATAAGAAGTTGAAAACTGGAAAGACTTGACATGTTGGGCAAAACCAAATTGTGTCAGCAACTTTGTTGGTTTGTCTCACTTCCTAGACGGTTTTACCTACACATTGCGGACAGTACGACCTACTGCAGCTAGAACAGGTTGCACCGATTTTAAGGACTTTTCTGCATTCGTCTGCTTAACATAGGCGACGTTGAATCATAGGAATGCTAGTCGTCCTCTCATCGTTTGCAGCAAGCCCTATCTGAGCGCTCACCATGATGAGGGTACCTAGCGCCAGGCTTCACATACAAACACGTCAAAACACGCACACGAATTGAGAGTTGTTCAACCGCACCAAGATCAGGCGGTCAAGACAGATGGAGGTCGCGTAACGCAAATAAAAGCACACTCGTTCGTTTAAACCATACGTTATTTTTAGTGCCTGTTTTATTCCCTTTCTTTTCTTGATGTGTATCGTATTCATGATGAAGCAAACGGTAAAAGCATCACCGAGTTTACCTTTGCCAAAGCTACTTGTTTTATGTACGCATGCACCGAAAACACTTACTGCTGTCGTGTCGCCGAATACATGTGTTTCCGCGCCGTTCGTTCGTTATGGTATTCGCCTCATCGGAGCATCGTCGTTGTATATGCTTTTACAGTTCGGTTGTTGAGCTTCGCTTAATATTCGCTTACGGTCCGGAGTCGTTGTCGGTACCGCGAACCTGCGCTACGGAACATATTACAGTCGTAACGCGCAGACTGTCGGGTTTAGCGTCAGTCGACTCGCAGTTGAACATACCCACACAAAGCGGCAGCGTGTGTTGCTCAGCCTGCCTTAAGTGACGACGCAGGTGGAACGCTGAGAAGTTTTCCTAGAGCTGTTCAGTTGCTGATCGGAGCAAATTGACTGTAACGTGTTTTGCAGCAACTTGCAGGGATGGTTGCCGCGTAGTTTGGGAGCCCTCAGCTTCTTCTTCCGTATGAGACCAACACATTTTCCGAAAAACCGGATTGATGTAGTTACGCACTAGAACGCGGCAAAGAATACGCCGAAAAGTAGGAACTGGAGCAAGAGTAATATGCACAGAGGTTAAATCCAAGTTGGGAAGCACTTAGTAGAGCACGTCGAACTGGTTAGAACGAGCACACGCACAATATTGTTCGGGGAATTAGAGTGGCTACAGAGGGAAAAGCGAGAGCCGAGTTTAAATGCGGCCGCACGATAATCAGATAGAACGATTGCAAATGGTGTAGCCCAGCCGACCTCCCCAATGGCTCGGTGGCCTAAGCTGCTGGCTAGTTGGGACTGCCACTTGCGGGCATGGGTTCGATCCTCAGTAGGGGACCGATGCAGTGCGCACCAATGACGGGCCGCAACAGCGCCAAGTGCGTATGGTGCTTTTGCGGAATAGGCTGCGCTATGTAGCTGGTGAGCAGCTGGGACAAAAACAATACAATTGAAATCAAAACTTCCTCCTACTCTTTAGCGATGTAAAACCGTATTGCAGTTGATTTGCACCCATCAAGTACCGGCAATGTGGCTCAGAGGAGGCGCAATCGTTCGAAACGGAGTCAGTTTACTTGACGGTACGCGTAATATGAAAAATGTCCGCCTGTCTAGCTCTGCCGGGGATTACGAGGTGCCCACGGGACAACGGCATAAATACAACGGCAAGAAATCACAGCACCGTCAGCAGTTCGAATGGCAGCTTGCAGCCGCAGCGTAGACGGTTCTCAAGAAAATCTTTGCTTTCGTAACGCAGCACATGTGGCCTGTAGGTGAGCTAAAGTTGTTGCAGGGTTCTGACCGATAGGCCCTAACTTCAAGCCCTAAATGTGCGTCTGCATTGACAGCGCATTAACCCCTGTATTTGCAAATGCTGTGCGTTTGCACCGAGATCGGGTTGTTCAGCATAAACCGAACTTGCATCGTAGTGCGGAAAACGTACTCGCTTTTCTTGACAGCACGAAGTGTGTCGGTGTTGAAAGGTTGCATTTGCAGCTTTTCAAGTCCAAATCGGCCATCAACTGGCATACCGTTACTCATCTGTTCAGCAAATGGATATTTGAGTACACATGTAGATTGACTGAAAATACTCGGCAGTGAAACCGATTCCGAACTTGCGGTGGCGCAGAAGAGGTGGGCAATTTTCGGCCAATTTGTTTGACTCCATCTTAAATAGGGTGCCCAGAAGATCGTGAAGGAGTGTATTTTGGAGCTTCTAGAATCGACAAATTTGATAATGGCACATTACGCTTTCATGAAAGGCCTCTCATGCATCGCCATTTTGCTCATGACGAGATATGAATGTTCGCAGGCGGTGAACCAGGGGAATTCAGTGGATATGACCTCCACTGATTTCAGTGAAGCTTTTGGTAAGATGAAACTTGAGGTCATCCTGCACATGCTAAAAAAATGCGGTGTTGTTAGCCCATTGCATTAGTGGATCAGCGACTTACATTTGGGCCGAAAGTGGGCGGTACAGGTGGCTTATCTTCTATCCGTCTGGCATTGCGCCACACCACTGGGGCGCATTTCATTCCTGACCAACAACAGCGAAGTAGTGTAGCTTCGCAGTTCGCCTTGTACCCTGTTCGTTAAGGAACTAAAGATATTTAGATCAAAAAATGTACTTGGCGATTGTGATGTGCTTCAGCAAGTCCTTGACCACCTGTCTGTGAGCCTCGCATGCGTCGGTTAACCCAGTCGAATCAGAATGCATGGGCCTAGGAGGCTTGGCGATAAAGATAAGTATGGTCGATGGCTGCATCCCACACATTAGTTGACGTGATTATGCATCTCCCGCTCTTTAATTTGAAGTTCAATTTTAACATTAACACGCTACACCAAAACTGACTACTCAGAGTTTGGTAACTCAGACACAGCTCCTGTATTCGGTCAAAAGAGGTTACCACTCACTCCTTCTCTTCCAGCATAATACCAACGTCTATTGTGTGATTACTGTTGGCAAGGTGCTGAGACTGGAACTTGTCCAGCATGTAACTTCCACGCTCTTCCCCAAGCTACGGGGTATGCCGTGCGAAGGCAAACGCAGGAGACAGGTGCTGTATACCCTGTCGGGCCGTTGGTTTCGACATGATCTCGTAATGACGCTTTAGGTACTACATCTTGGTGGCTGCCATAAAGCGGTGCCGGTTTTTCACTTGAGCGCAGCCAACACCACACGCAAGCGCCGGTACAAACTTTGTAGTGCTGGATCTGAAGCAGATAGCTCAACCAATTTGCGGTGAGTATCAAGTGGTGCAATATTGCAGCGGTTTGTCCGGGACAAAGCATAGACTAAATAAGGGTTGGGATGCAAGAAATTCCTAGACGCCTACTTCGTAAAATAGGGATGTCGAGAGCGTATCATACCTGTAGAGGAATTTGCATAGTCACACTCTGCTGACAACGTGTGATAGTAAATGAGGTCATTCTGAGTGCGTGTCCGATAGCCTATCGGTGATGCAACGCAGATACATATCTTCTAGTTCTCTACTGCCGGTGTTGCTTATTATGCAAAACAGCAAATAATAAGTGTCAGACTTTTATGAGTGTTTTAGTTTGCCATAAATTCATGCATAGCCACTACTTCAAATAACAACGGTACACAAGGATTAATCAGTTTTAGAAATGGCCGGGATTAGTACGGAGAAAACACACGTCCCAACTGTATTGATCTAGCCATTAACAGTTCGGCGCATGAAGACTTCTTGCTTCTACTTGTATTTAATTATAGATGCTGTGGCCTACCTGTTTCGAGGAAAGATGTACTCCATCGTCTGTCTCACCTTTCCTTTGAATTACCCGATAGCAAACTGATCGGTCCTTCTGATCCTATGCGCAAGTAAGACTTAGGGGTTGCAATTTATATTGAACGAGTAAAAATGGCTAGACTGATGACTAACCAAGCGTTGCAGCTGGTAGCTTTTGTTTGGTTAGTTGCCGCAACCTATCCGTCGTTGTGAAGTTGCAATTATGACGCATGTTTAGCGACCTAACTATCACTGCAAGCCGCCGCTCACCCACTTGGTACCCCTTTAAATGTGCTCTGTGCAAGTACGTAAAATTTAGTTATCCGTGTTGGACAAGTTTCATAATTCTAACTCTTGGCAAACCCAGATATGTGCAGGA
>CALYDF020001178.1:0-10481 GCA_944474145.2 Dicrocoelium dendriticum
AAACTGTCTGTCTCTTCAGCCTTCACCGGAGGTGCAATCTTCAATATTGCCGCAAATTAGCATTGGTGCTGAAGTATTGGAAACCACCTCCCGCTTTTGCTACCTTGGGAGTGTGATGTCGACTGATCAGCAGCTACCCAGTGAGCTGCGTATTCGCGTGTCGAAGGCAGCGGCAGCATTCGGGAAGCTTGAGTATCGAGTGTGGAACAACCATCAGCTTACCATTGGCACAAAGCTGATGGTGTACAAATCCATGGTACAGTCCGTTCTTCTACACGGCAGTGAAACGTGGACGATGCACCGTCGGGATGTGCGATATCTCGAGCGGTTTCATCAGCAGTGTCTGCGACGAATTTTGCGCATCGGCTGGGGCGACAGAGTTGCAGACACGGAAGTTTTGCGCCGAAGTGAGATGTATGTAGTGGACTGCATACATTTATTGAGACACCTGAGATGTCTCGGTCACGTGAGCCGTATGGATTCGACGCGGATACCGAAACAACTCTTATACGGGCAGCTGAGTATTGGGAAGCGGTACGTGAGGAAACCAAAGTTACATTACCAGGACATGATCAAAGTGAGCCTCACACGTTCTAACCTTGATTGCAGGTCATGGGAATCGAAGGCGGTTGATCGGCGTGCATGGCGCGATCTAATCACGAAGGCAGTTTTCCGAAGTGGGGAGAAAGCCCTCATGCATGCATAGAAGAAGCGGCAAGTGCGGAAGCGGCAAGCACCGATGACATCAAGCACCGACATCAAGCGCATGGTACTGTAGAACATGCGGTTGCGAGTGCCTTAGTCAGACAGGTTTCGTGAGCCATGAGCGAGGCCACTCGGGACCACTACAGAAGCGCCGAGGGGTCCTGGAGAGAAGTACTCAAAACCGGCGCAGCGTCTGTAGATACGCTGCATTCTTTTTACTAACGGCGTGCTTGCATGCTAAGTCTCTTTATTTCAGGTGGTGGGTTTACAGTTTTTGCCTTAATGCTTTTCTTTCTCAAATAAATGTCTACCTCTACTCTATTCCATTAACTTGCACACCTCGCTTAAGCTATTTGTATTCGATTTCCATAACATTTCTGTGTTCGTGACATTTCCGTATAGTATACTTTCTCACCTCGTGAACTTATCTAGGACTCGTTTGTAAACAACTTTTTTCATATGCTCATTAACTTAAGGTTTATGTCACTGTTTCCTTATGCATCAATCGAGTTATTTTCTTTCCCTCTCTCTCTCCCTCAAGTGTTTGGCTGTTGTTTGATATCCCCTGTGTGGCTGCGCTTGATGTGCATGTTGACAAGGTGCCTACCTGTCTATTACCCACTACCTCGTCCATACTGGCTCCAGGAGACAGTTGGTCGTTGCTGGAGGGGACGGGGTGCACGGTCCTTGCGGCCGTGCTAGACTCGAAGAGTGGTTCCATGCACTCAGTGTGGAGCGGACTACGGTCCAGCCACCGCATTGTGTGCGCATGATTCCCAAATACAGCGTGCATGTGTTTGCCTGTGAAGGAGTGTGGGCCGGCTCCGTTGATGAAACATAGTTCCTATCCGCATGCCTCACGGTCTTATTCCTTCGGGTTTACACCGGATATGGGGTGTGTTTGGAGCTGTGGGTGGTGCAGCGCAAGCCATCAATGGTCCCTCTGTAGGCACGGGCGTCCTGTGGCTTGCCACAGTGACAGGCAAATCCGAAACCGGATGCCGCCAACCATGTGTGTAAGTGGACATGATGAGTGCATTTATTAACGTGACTGAATTTGTGATTTTGTTCGTTTTTTCGCCATTGTGTAGGAGATCAATGGAAATCTTCGAACCGGATGATGCTTGTGAATTAGTAAATATCATCCGAAAAGGGGAGAGGCGGTGACTTTATTTAGTACCGATTCACCTCCGTCACATCGCAGCGTTGTTAAACGGATTTTGTGGCTTTTCATAAGGAGAACGCTTGCCAAGCGAAACACATCATTTCCTGGAACGCTGCCGCCGAACTATTCGCTGGAACGGGATTAACCCAAACCACCCAAGTGGCACTATGTGGAGGTTGTTAGGCTCACACTTGTAATAAAGCATGAAAGACGGACATGGTATATCTGAAACATTTTGTTACCTGCTCTGATTTTGTACTGAATGTTCCATACAATGTGTTTTCACAGTCCTCGTTCAACCTATAGTGTCGTTTGATGCACTTAGGTGGCAATAAACAAGTACGATTCCTGGTGCATGATGTCAGCTGAAGAGAAATGATTTGGAGGAGTCTATTGAGCTCTGTTCCGGGCACTGTTTTATTTTGTGTGAAGTATCGCACACGATTTCACGCAATACGTTACTCAGTGTGATGTGGTTTTTGACTAGTGCAACTGAATACTTAATGCCCGCTTAACAAAACCGTTCGGCAAATCCGTCACACAGTTACCTAGTCAGGTGCCGCTTACACTTTCGTCAACTGCGACAGCACGACAGTCTGTTCAAAACTGGTTCAGCATCGTACGTACAAGATACACCGTTGTTCCGGATAGAGAGGGAGTAGGTTGGTAGTACAATGTGATAATGAGGTAGCACTGACTTCATGCAGCGAAGATTGAGAACGAGTAAAACGGAAACGACTTGAGGTCAGGCACAAAACAAATCCTCACACTGTTCTTCAACAGAACACCACTGACCGGTGTACAAACTTTCTCCATGCTGCTTTGGGGCCACAAGGCAAATGCGATATAACGTTTAAGACAAAGCACTACTGCGGATTAATGTTTCAGTTCGGTAGCTGACTGTTAGCTAGGGGAAGAAAAAAGCCATGGAGAAGATTGGCATTACTTATATCAGAGTAGAAAAGCATCTGCTTGCCAAACGCTTTGTCGGTTGGTCATAAACCATCTTACCGTGGTCCTGGAAGAAGAAATAGGTGCTATACTGTAGTCAGTATGCAAGTACACAATTTGAAAGATGGGTTAGACTAGACCAAGCAGAGCAAGAGCAGCTTTAGTAAACCACAAAGGACAAAAATTCTACTGATTCTTCCAAGCAGCTCTAAAGACAGATTGTCTAACCCTCAGTCCTAAAAGCGCCAAATAATCTTTTCTCTCTATCGGAGCTTGTCATTATGGCGCACTCCCTCGATCTCCTAAAGGGAACGGAACTCATGTTCGTTAGCAGCTTGCACTAACTAGCCAGCACCTAATACGACCTAGCCATGTGGGAAAATCGTAGAACCTCATAACTTGCAAAATAATTGGGACGTAGCGTAACCTATCCTCCACCGCGATGCAGGTACATACCAGTGCAGAGGACAGTAGCTAACCTAAAGAGTTCACGACGTCCACCACACAGCAGTTTTGCACGCATAACGTCAGAAGACTGTGCTTGCTATTGAGTAAGATACCTTTTCATGAAATTTGACTTATCAGTCGCAGTAAACAAAAGAAGGCGTTGAAATGGACAGTTAAAACCATTGGTCTGCTCGACCGCGGTCGGTATAAAGACCAGGGATGCCAGGTACTTTTCTGTCAGTGATCTCAGGTTTCGATCTGTGCTCTTAGAACTTTGAAAATGTAAGGATTCTCCGGAGAAATCCTGTGCTTAAGTTTAAGAAAACTATGGTTACCCACTTATAAAGAACCCTGAAGTGTCTCATACTCTGTCTTTATAAACGATTTAGTTCGGTAACAATATAGGAATTTGTGTAGCGGTTCGCCCATTCGCAGTTGTTACTCAGCCAGATTCAGTTTGGGACTGTCTGCGACTATTACTACTTAGTACCAAGGTGGATCAAAAATTCTGCGCCCGACATAGAAGAAGTTAGCTATCCATGGCATGCTTTGTTACTATGCAACATAATTTCCCGTACAGTGAAGGCACTTAGTCTAGCGGTTTTCTAATCTTGCTCTTCTTCTGTGGCAGAATCTCGAAGACTGGCCCTCTGAAAAAGGCTCCACAGCACTGCTCAAATTCTCATTGTCTTCAAATTTGTATGGCTGGAGGTAAGCATTTAGTTTAATGAACAGATAAGTCTGTTGGGGCAAGGCCTGATGAATAAGCAGTGTGTGGCAGCAATTAAAACACATACGTCTGCTTTTGACAAGCCAAATTGAGAAGTGTGAACAGATGCGTTGTCATGCGAAAAGAACTCCTGCTGCGAGCTTCCCCGTCTTATTTTATCTTTTATTTGGCCTAAATCTAAAGTGTAATACTCGCCTGTGATGGTCTTATAGCTCAGAACAAAGATTATCCTGATTACACGTTCACTGTACCAGAAGAGATAGGAAATCCCATCTTACATGTCAAAAGGCGGAACTATTTTTGGGGCGGGGAATTACGGAACCTCCACTATTTACTTCAAATCCCAGACTCTGCTTCTAAGTAAGGAACCAAAGCTTCATCATGGACAACAAACCCTTCGAAAAATTTCGCGGGATTTGCCTTAAAATGGGTCAAATTTTGCCTCGAGTTTCCCAGCCTGATCAATTTCTGCTTGGGTGACAACATTCTTCGCACACATCTTGCAGTTAGCTTTCTCATTCCCAAGATGTTCCTTAACACAGCATGCACTAAGCCAAAACTGACACCCGTGGCCTAAGCTGTTTGTAAAACAGATAACTTGCTATCATTCCGTTTCATCCGGTGCATTGCTTCCTTTTAATTATCACACGTCGAACATTTTGGGAGGCCACACCGTGACTTAACTTCAATCCTCTCCATGCCTGTCTTTCTATTCGCAGTCTGCCTCTTAACATCGGAATATGAAGGGGAGTACTCACCAGTGATCCTAACTATATCATAATGGATTTCCTTTAGAGTCATACCCCTTTTCTACCGGTACTCTATCACAGCTTGACTTTAAATTTATCCATTTTTAGAAAATGAGTAACCAAGATCAGTTCAATTGATCATCACCTGCAAGCAAATAAAAGTAGAAACTTAGGATTTGCCATTGATATCTTCAGGACATGATGTAGAAAATAGTTTTCCTCTTCATTCAGTTCATTTACTTCTTGGTCGGACGCAGAAATGTTTGATCCACCCTAGTCGATAAGATTTAAACCATCTTTTTACTTTAAGTAAGGTTTAAAATAATACAGCATAGGATCTTCCGTTTTGCAGCAACTAAACCACAATATTCATAACTATCAACAGCATCGTAATGTGATATATGTGAATGTTTTGGAAAACGAATGGGAACAGCATGCTTAGTTACGCTGACCTCTCTCTTTTTATTACCTGTGTTTGACTGGGTGGATTACACTAGAACCACACTAGAGAATTTGCCTTGTGCCTACCAAAGGGAGAGAAATTCTATCAGTGAAGAGGAACCATTTGGCCACCTTCATGAAGTTGAAAGATATAATCAATACCAAGCCAAACAAATGATCAACGATCATTATCATGGATCGCACAGAATACATGTGCAAACTGAAAATGATCCTCTCGGACTTCTCCAGGTTAATACGGTGCGAACAAGAGAAAGGCAAAATCGAGTACACAAATACACAAATCCAAAATTGCTTGAAGTCGCTGGTAACTGATGGCCATAGGACAAAAAAGAGATTTGAGAAGCTCAGATCCATCTAGGCTTTATAGCCTATCAAAACTGTACAAGCCGAACACATATTTGTGACCGATACTGGAGGTGAGGAACTCATCTTATCACAGCATTGCAAGACGATTGGCAAGTATGTTTGACATCAGAAAATGACATCCGCTCACCAGTTTGCAGACGCGTTACCATATGCAGAAAATATGAAAAGCATCTTTGGATATCGAATATTTTCTCTGGATCTCGTATCGATGTTTACTGATAGCCTGCTTTTAACGACAGTCAAGTTACTTCATGTCCATCTTGACCAGCACAAGATACGCGTCAAGTTACCAACTATCCACTAAAAGCAGCTGTTACCCAGATGCACCTATAACATCTAATTGCAATTCAACAGTGGATTATGCAGGCAAGTGAAGGAGTACCAATTGGATGGCATTGTTAGCTGATGTCTACATGAACGCAATAGAGGGTGGCCCACTAAAATCGATCATTTCGAGCTTATAGTTCTACCGACGTTTTGTGGAAAACGTATCCTGGATAAACGATCGATCTAACAAACTGTAGATTATCGGACACCTCCCAAAGCTTCATTCACAACTGAAGAAGCAGTATCGATTAGTAAATCTCTTTGATGGGAAATTACAGAGAAGACCAAACACTCCGGATAGGATTTTACAGGACACGGCAATACAAGCATTTCCTTAGCTTTGTTTAACTAAACCGCAAAGAAACACTAGGGCATGCTCTGACAAGCCGTGCACACAATATCTGCAGTGACGACAAAGTTGTAGATTAACTGAGGCGGATTAAACAGATGCTTTCCGAGAACAGCTACTCAGAACTTTTCATCGACGCTCATAGATAAAGCCAAGCAGTCTGCGACCCATCGTGCAAACGGTCTCGTAAAGACAGCTGTTTCTCAGACTTCCTTTTAGGGTAACATGGTGGCTAAATATGTACACGACGACTAATATAAAGTTGTAGAAAGACTGAACATAACGCAGTTTAACGTCGTCTTTACGAGCAATGCGTTAATTGTGCATCGACTCGAGGAACAAGTGACAGATCAACTCCAATCATGGGTTTTCCACCGGTACAGCTGCTTTTTCGGGACTTGGGTACTTTGCATGCACAACTATATACCTGGAAAAGCGAATCAAGAAACATTTGCCGAATTCGCTCATCAACCAGCGGAACAGGGCTAATTTGAGTGCATTAATTAATCATTTGATTTGCACTGAGCACCTTACAAACTAATGGAATGCTTTTGAAACGCTGTAGAGAATATCGCCGCAACCAAATCACCGGTCAAGTGCACGATTGCTTCCTATCGCTGAAATGATACACATCAGAATGACAAAATTGAAGCTATGCGTCCAAATGCTGCTTGTCAACCCAGTGCAACTACCTTGACCAGTAACCAACTGAGACTAATCGGATCTCGCTCAACGCCTTCATGTGTCTCCAAGCACTTGGTCCCCTGACGCGTTTTGCGACAGCTGTTTAATTTTTCCCATTCAACAACGCATCCCAGTACCATATAATGACTACCCTGTACCCAACGTAGTCTCTGTAGTAGGACTGAAATCAAAACAATTGTTCGCTTCAAGTGTACTGCTCACGTTTCTTCCTGGAATAAACAATATATTGAAGCATAAACGCCGTCAGAACAGCCGTTGGATAAAACCTTTACTGCTTGACCTAGCTAAATTCATTTTATTTAAAGGAACCTAAATTCTCTCTGGCAGTGGATATGCGTTTCCTGCTAAACTGAGTTGATACCACAGCAGCAACATTGTCTTCGTCGTACTTTCGTGCCTTTTTAAACTGCTGCATGATCCACAAGACCGACGCATTTCGTCCATGTACTTAAGCTGTTACCCCAAACGTATTCCGGTTGATAACTAATCGATCACCATTATATTAGATTGTTATGGAAGTAACTGCATTTCTATGGGTTTTTAACTATTTTTTCACAGCTAACTTCATATTTAAATCTCATGATCATTACATATTTTGACAGCTGAAATAACAAGGTTTACTTGTGAAAAAGTTCGATTGGTTCTATGCAGTAGAGTTTGGTTGGTGCCCTTTTCAAATTTGGCAAGTGAAAAGCAAGATTTTCAGCTTGTTTTACTTTTTTGCTATTAAAAAACTAAAAAGGATGTGCAGGCAAGAAGATATTATCGGATGTATATGAAGGAGATGTACTGACATTATGTCATTGCCAAAACCGATTTGCAAAACTTTGATCCGGTCATTTGGATGTTGACGATTCACCAGTTTTTGAAAGACAAGTTGAAGCTGAGGAAGGTATAATAAAGGCATTAATTAATGCAAACTGGTTAATAACAAATTGTGAGATCACTGTTTAAATTTATCGCATTCGACCGTTCTTTATCCTTTGAAGCGTCTGTTTCATGTCAAAGTTGGACATATGGGTTCCTCACCCTCTTACGGAAAGAAATTTGTCTCGTAGCGTTAAGGTCTGTGATTTACTTCTCAAACGTCACGAAAATGATCCATTTTTGAAGCGCATCTTCACTGGTGACCAGAAATGCGTTGTTTGCAGCTATATTAAACGCAAGAGATCATAGAGTAAAAAAGAGTAACCGGCTGAAAGCACTTCAAAATTTGCTATTTATCAAAATATGTAACGTTATCCACTTGGTACGATTTCAAAGATATCATATTCCTGAGCTTCTACCGGACAAGGCAACGATCATCTCTAAAATGTACGGTCATCACTTGGATAAAATGAATGATTCACTTAACCAAAAAAAGCCATAATTGCTCAATAAAATGGTGTAGCCTTTCACCTGAGATAATGCGAGACCTCGTGCAAGTTTGGTATGGGATGGGATGGGATATACCGACACACCTACCATATTCTACAGAACTGGCGCCTTCTGACGGTAGTGTTCCCGTCTCTATAAAATGTTGTATATTGGAAAATTTTACATAAATGCGGAGGTCAAAAAGCGCCTGTATCCGTATTTTGTCACCAAAGAACAAAACTTATAAAAGCGGGGGGAAATGCTACCGCCAGGAAGATGGCAAATGATATTAGACCAGAATTGACAACACATAATTCCATGAAATATTTATCCACTATAAGAAAATTTTCAATAATATTGTTGTATTTTTGCAAAGCAGCCTTCAAGTGATCGATTAGTCAGTTAGTGTGAATTTGTGAGATCGATTAGTAACCGTCAATTTGAAGGAAATGTTGGCTGATTATTGCAGCATGCTGGCTCCTGCACCGAATGTATAGTTGCCTCGGTCGTCTCACCCGCATGTCAAAACTGAGCTGACTGTCAGGTTTGGGGCACAACGCTGAACGAATTAGTGTCGAAAGAACAATAGAGCTGGCTCCGTGTCACATATTTGAAATGCTCGAATGCATTGCAAATTGACCAGTAACCTTAATGCTATGCTGAAATTTAGTCAACCGTGGCTCAGTTATCCCAATCAACATCTTGGGTTAAATGCTCATATTGTGGCATAAAAACAAGGTCATCTTTTAGCTGCACTTGATGTTGGCAGTTCTGAGACCTACACCGATAGGCTGCGCATGCTGTCTTTCATACGTTTAAGCTAGGAGCGAGAAAATGGAAGCTCCAAACCGTTTATGGTGCGCTTGGATAACTTCTGTATTGTTGCCCACGGAACAAGCTCATTTGCTCAAAATTCTGTGTCAAGGCGTCAATTACAAAGGATGTCAAGCCATTTTACAAAATGTTTAACCAATGAGCCCTGCATACCATGTTCCAAGCACATCTGTAGCTTTCCTAACGTAAGAGCTCCAGCAGTTACGTGGCTGGCCATTGGGTGCAGTTTTGCAACCAAACAAAATGAGACTGATCACCCTTTGGCTGCTGTCCTGAGCTTCGAGATAACCTTGGTCCACTTAGGCTATAACAACTGTAACCAATCAACTAATAACCGACTATGATTGACCTAATCTAACTTTATAAGTGTTGCTACGAAATAATTCACGCGTCAGCTAGTAATGACGTCAGAGTCCCATGTCAGAACGATAAATCCGCTGTATATGCAAATTGGAAGTATTTTCCGGGACTGTGGGAATGCGTGGGAAACTTTTTTGGAATAAGGTTTCACTATGGTCAATTCAGCCCAATTTCTGTTGTCTAAGTGCGATACAAACTTATGTTCAGCTCGGTAGACATCAGGTGGTCAATTTGCAGGGTAGTCAAATGATGTTTTACACTTAGATACTAAACTGCGTCCTGCTTTACTTGGGGTCACAAAGGCATATGGAAACTGGTTATGACTATGAGTTCTGGGAGAGTCCGTCACGCTTTATGAAGATTCCATCAGACACTCACGCTGTTAGATTGGTTGACGATGTGAATTGCGAATTAATGCACCGCAATTTCACAATGTTTAATCCTTTCTTTTCTATTTCTCATTATATGCTACTTTCTAAGGTGGTCTACGTTCTTCTCTTTGTGCATAACTATCTAAGTTTTAAAATACGAACATGATTGGGGACCGAGGAAATGCGCACCACTGACGGGCCCCATATGGAGAAACGGCCGTCTGGTGCTTCTCCGGATCGCTGGTAAGAATAACCGGCTTGTAAGCTGCTGGGACGGAAGAGTAAAACGTTCATCATAACTCTTCCCACTCATTAGTAAACACGATATTTCTTTATCCCTATCGCTCTGCTTAAGTTAAGCAATACCTTTGAGTTTAGTTATTACTCACATCCCCGTTGACTTGCTTTTCGCTGCTTGCCGCCTCACCACGGACCCAGATTCATCGATGACCGAAGTACTGACTGCCAGACCTGTTTGGCATTCTTCTGAGCAACATGGAGGTTACGCGGTAGACCATCTTTATACATATTAACTTACTGTTATAGCACCAAGTTTTGCGCTTTCAGCTACATCGAATTTTATTCCTTTTGTCCTTTAAAACTA
>CALYDF020001179.1:0-24937 GCA_944474145.2 Dicrocoelium dendriticum
CGTTGCATAAGGATGAATGAAACAGCTATATATGAGTGAAACAGTTGGTGAGGATAATCTTCATGGAACAGGTACCCAGATTGCGGTTCCATGCAGGTTATTGCTTGGATATTTTGGGACCACTCTAACTGTTAACAATTTATAAACCCTTAAGGTACATCGAAATTCAGGTTACTCTAAATTCGTTTCTTAACCGCATAAAAAGTTTACAGTCATCTATTGTATCCCATCTCTCTGCAACTATATGATCAAACCCTGTGTCAGAATGTGCCTCATGATGGAAAAATATACCAGTTAGAGTGACTGTTATTCTTTTATTAAAAATATTCAAATAAAGGAAATTCAAACTGCTTTGCACCATGTACCCTAGTTTACTAACTGACAGGAGCTCCTTTATGACTGGAGGACAGACCAAACATATCCTTCTCTCCACAAACGGGTCGGGCCAAAGTTGCAATTTAAGCCCTATGTTTATTGCAACTAACATAATGATTGTCTTCCCAGAATGTGATACCAGAATATTTGCCAGTTAAATTTATGCCATCTGCTCGCAAGTACATTCAGCGATGCACTCACACTTCCTCACAAACAGCAAACTGGAACTGGTTACCTGACAAGTGAAAAATCGGAATATTTTTGGCGATAAGCACTAACGCTGACAAAGTGGTGCTCAATTTTGCAAGGAACTATTTCTCTTCCACATGCTTACTCTATCGCGTCACTTATGCATCTTGTATTAAGTCCATTTGTTAGTATACGAATTTGCTTTTCTCTTCATTACCAACCAAAGGAATATGTCAAGAATATGCTTTTTCATCTGTCTTAAAGCATCCCATGTTTCAATTTTTGACCGTACTAAGGTTTCAAAGTTGGGATTTCTTGTGTTTCCACGAGCTCCAGAATTTCTCCGTTGTTATCTGCTGCAACATGTAAATATACTCGCAGATTCAGCCATTTAGAAATATGATTAATTTCGCGAGTTCATATTCTAATGTTGATTTGTTTATGATCATGGTCGAAACTTTGTGCATTAACTCGAGACTTATGAAAATTTGTAATTTCGATGTTCTGCTCTTTCTCTTGAATTTATTGTTGAACCAGATGCAAGAGAATTTATAAGTCATTGCAATGCTGAGTAAATATTTGTATTGAAAAATAGGTAAGGACGATAAGTATTTCTACTTCCGTATATTATCGCATCAAAATTTAGTGCAATCGCTACTCCTATTACAGTAACAAATGAAGTTAGGGAATACATTGCTGTATGTTCCGGCATTGCGAATGGGCCTTCGCTATCTGTGGTCTCATCTAACCTATCAAAAAAGCGCTTAATTGTTGTCTTCAACATCAAAATAATTAAAAGAATGATTATTGTGCCGCGACAATAGTGTAATTTTGAGCTTCGTCGTATCACTTCAGATTTTATTAGGTGCGGTGTTAATGTTACTCCTTAGATTTGCTAATCATGTTTCGCATATCCTTAAACGCAGGTCAGTGTCCATAGAAATTGTGCAGCTTAATGTCACCCTGCAATAAAAATGTGGGTCTGGAAAGGGTATTGACTCTATCACTGTGCATCAATTGCAGTCTATTAACGATGGTTTAGAGAATAGTAAAAGAACAATTTGCTATTCTGCATTTTTCTCAAAGTTGTCCATGAGCTTCATTACAAGTTTTTCAAAATCCCACTTGTATTGGATTTGTCTTAGTTAAGCTCACTGGAGCGATTGAGATTGTATTGCAAACTTTTTAGAGATCCTAAAACCATTCGACCGAGACACTTTAAAAAATTAATACGCCAGCTCCCTTGAGAAAATTCAACATGGCAAGAACAACCAGCGTATTTATAGATACACTGATTTCAACTTATTTCATGGATTCTTAATCAGTTACCTACAAACGTACAATGGGAGGATTTATTGAGTGCATAAGACAGGTAATCAATAAGGCAACCAATTTAAAATGCCGGCGATCGAGATCACCGCTTCCAGTGGCTAAGTTGGACTCGAGGTCCGATTGCTTGCACAGGTTTGGCTTCAGCCAAGAGATTGCGGAAGCCTCAGTAAACCGAATTAATATTGAGCTGTTCTGCCTACAGTTTATCTTGAAAGAGTTACGGGGATCTTGACTCGCATTGCAATCAATATGGTCCCAAGAATAGAGCACCACATTTGGTCCAATTATTGAGCCTGTTAGATCTGAGTTGGATTGCAGTTCAAAAGACACGTTTGAAATCGTTCGCACTATTCAGAGGCTAAATGTGAGTGACAAATGCATAGTATTTGTCAACGTATATTTCCTCTTCACAAATGTTTCTCTGGAGGAGATATTGGAAATCATGAGTACGCATGCCTGCAGGGTGGGTTTTCCGGCATGTCATTTAGAAGCCCTAAACAACATCTGCACCAAGGCTGCTCAATTTAGCATTGATGATGACATCTACCGGCACATTGAAGGAGTGAAGATGGGTAGCCTACTTGACCTGTTCTAGCAGAAATCTTCATTTCCCCTTTAAAATGTCCAACTATGAAGAATAAAAGAAATGGCAGCGTTCTACTTTCAGTACCTACTTAGCAATTTTGTGGTCGTGGATAGTTCTCGGAAGGCATAGGGCATGTTAGAAGAATTAAAACAATCTCATGCGGAGATCAGTTCTATCATGGAAATAAACTCAAGAGAGATGTTTTAACTAGGGATGTTTCCTTAAAGAGAAAAGCAGATTGATCGCCAATTTGGTCGATTTATCACAAACCCAGCTGGACAAGATATATCTAAAGTATCATAGTTACTGCCCGAAAAAATAAGAGTGTACTTTGTTTCGCATCTGCTTCACAAGAGCGCGCGGAATCTGATCTGAAGTGTCAATCCCGTGTAAACTGAAGGGCATTGTATTAACGCTACGCAATAATGGATGCCCTAGTAAATTTATAGCAAGCTATGGGAAAGGAATCCCTAGGCGATGGAACAGTCTGATGTTCCAAAATAGTGTTTATCACACCAACGTTCAAAAGAAAACATATTCATAAGAGTTTCTGCTATGGGCTACGGCGCTGCATAAATCGGAGTCTAAACAGCTGATGTAGGGCAGCTGCACCAAAAAAGAAAGTTGTTGCATCAATTAAATCTAGATAAATCTCGTCCTCAAGTCACCGCCTCCTGCGGTTACCAATTTAGCTCTATCTACAGTAGCGCGTACATTCGTTAGACTGAGAAAAGTTTATCTACAAGGATTATGAAGCATGTTCTGCAAAGCCTAGCGATGAGAGTCCTTAGGATACCCACCAGCTATACTGCCCGAAACCCACCTGATTGTAATTCGCATCAAGACTCCCGCAAATTGTTCAAGATTGTCTGTAGGCAGAACAGTCCAATATTAATTCGGTTTACCGAGGCTTCCGCAATCTCTTGGCTGACGCCAAACCTGTGCAAGCAATCGGACCTCGAGGCCAACTTAGCCTTGTCGTCGTAAGGCATAAAATCATCAACTGGAAGCGGTGATCTCGATCGCCGGCATTTTAAATTGGTTGCCTTATTGATTACCTGTCTTATGCACTCAATAAATCCTCCCATTGTACGTTTGTAGGCGACTGATTAAGAATACATGAAATAGGTTGAAATCAATCTATCTATAAATATGCTGGTTTTTCTTGCTTTGTTGGAAATTCCTTCATAACAAGTTATCTTTGTATTTTGCTATTGGTATATCATATCTGGTTCTTAATTAGTTTAAATTATATTTTACACGACAGTATCAGCCTGTCAGCTTAAATGCTTTCCTGTCTGTACCACAATTATTTAACGACTGCCTATTTCATGGAAGAATTATAAGTTTCCTTCTTTCCAGCTTGTCATACGCTTCGGTTTATAACAGCCATTTTCAAAGGATTTGAAAAATTCACGTATGTTCCATTCCTCTCAATATGTAACCGGATTAGATAACATGAATTGCAATCTGAAGACCATAGAGCTCTCGATTGCAACGAAGCCGTTGTAGTCCTTTGCATATAAATTTAAAAGGACGAACGACTGCCGCATATAAACGGGATAGTTATCACTTTAATAAGAAACCATTCTGCATGCTCTAATATCTATGAGTTTAGATTACGTTACACTAGCTATCACTCTTTTAAACACGTGAAGCATATTGGAACCTGCATGTTGCAAATGGTGGGGCCAATTTTTTAGAATGGTGGTTTATAAAAGTTACTTAGTAGAACGCGGCTGGCCATATTGCGTAATTTAAGTGACATTGTAACTAAATAATAAATGCAACTGTTACTTAAAGGCCATATATAATATGTGACGCATTTTTAACAACCGCATTTACCTCCACTGCACACTTCCTTCTCACACTAATGTACGTTTAGTATACATTTAAGCACTTATGTTTTCGCAAATGAAAGTCAAACCTTACCTTCAGACACAAACGTGTAAATATAAATTACATAGTGATGCCACACTGAGCAATTTCGAAATGAATCCAGATGTGGCACAGAAAACATGTTCACGGTCCCCCTAAGTGCATGACCGCGGATAGAGAGGAAGTTTATCTTGCAAGTTTCGACCTCATATGGTATAGCCTGCCTAGTTGCACTTGTGTTATATTTAAGCGTACGCAATAATACAATTGGGATTTTTATAGTAGCAGTGAAAGTTAACCGGATGCTATATTGTCATATGACGGCATCTAATAAGAAACAAATACACCAAAGAGCTACACCGAGGAGGGCGAAGATGTTCCAATAAAAATAAAGCAGATAATAGGAAAAAGATGAAAGGTATATATGAAAGAAGGCATCAGCAGCACACCGATATAGTTTAACATGTCTTCGTGACCCCCTGACATCTGCCGGTCGTGACTGAAATAAGTATATCGAAAGGGTACTTGCAAATACTCAGAGATTCGAATCGATGGTCGGATTACAAAATATTCACATAATTCTTCTGACTACCGGCCGGGAAACTTCTCCTTCCAAGTTTTGCCGAATGCCGAAGATAATAATTTCGCCTGACCTAAAAATATCTTTGAAATATGTTGCCCAGATGCTTTCAAGGTAGCTGTTGCAAGGCTTTCCGTATCCGCTATTATTTCATCCATGGTGTCTTTTGCAAAATGGATGATGTTCCCTCCTTACCTTTAACTCATGTTGCATTACTCTTCCTCGGTACCAAATGGCTTGTGGTTGGAAAATAGATGTATTACCATTTTTACTCTAGCCGTCTACTTTACATGTACCAAATGAGACCCGTGTGTACCCGCAGCAATCGTCACAAAATATTACTTCCTTTTCCCTTTACTGTAGTTGTTTAAACCAACCACACATCCCTTGGTATAAACATTTCCTTGTGTATAACGTCGCATTATCATTTTAAAATTATTTTAGGCACTGATTTTACACTGATTTTTCAATGCCTGACAAATTAGATTCAAATAGTAACAGTAGCTCAACATAATTTCCCATTCCATCTCAATATTGTTTTGTCTGCACGATTTTAAATCTTATAAATTCTTGTTGCGAAAAGGTTGGAAAGACTGGCTGTTATTGCTTTTGAGCAGTTTTTCGTATGCCAAAATACTTCGACCGTCAGTATGAAATGGCACATTATTAATGTATCACGTCGTAAACTGAGAAGATAATCACGAAAGATGGGATGTAGACATATGGTGAACTGCGTCGCAGGTCAAAGCGTCACTTCAGTTGATGTATGGTACTTTGCAAGTCGTCTAAACTACCATATAACCACACGTAGGCCGGTCAAGGACAGGTGTGGAACAAACTGGTGTTCAGTACCTATCGTTATTTTAAAAATAAGAAGTTCCTATTATTTTACTTACTGGTTTTTGCCTATTATGTGTGTCCGTCTCTCTCACTCGGTTGATATTGCTGTACTTTGGGGGATACAGAGCGTTTACTAGATTCATTTACTTGAAATTTTTCCCACCCTGCTTCGGTTATCCAGACCCATAATGCATCAGTATTCGACTGATCATATCCATTGCAATCCATTAAACATGTACCGTTTTGCAACTAGAAAGGACACTTGAGCTTTGTATTGTAGAACTTTAATTATTACTGTGTGCTATTCTTACTGTTATTAACTTATTGGTAAACCTCCAGAACTACGTTTGTATCCGTTACCACTCAAATGCTACATTCAGTTAATTATTTCCACTAATCTCTTATATTTGGTTTTATCGTTTCTCCCTTCACAGTGTGTTCACAGACAGTTCTCCTTATATATCCGGCTATAGAACATTGATCGTTTACTTCTGGGTACACATTTGTCATAGGAAATCAATACTGAACACTTTGTAATGGCTTCAATCTCTAAGTAATTTCAAAAGAAGCTTAGATAGCTGCAATCATTGACCTTATAATCGGCCATTAGATTGTTTTTGACCTTTTATTCCTTGAAAATATCTGGCTCAGGAATTCAATGCCCTCTTGAATGCATTGGTTTATACTTAATATCCCCGCCATGTTTCAGTCAAATTGCGATCAATCTGGTGCATGTGCACGCAGCTCTTTACTCATTGCACTTCACCCGTGTCTTATGAAAATCGGGAATAAATTAAGAATATTGGTATTATTGGTAGAATAATTACTTATAGTAAAGATCCGTTCGTTTCGCTTAAACTAAAGTAGGGAAACAATAAGCGTGTTCAGTTTGTAGTCGCTGCTTGACGCAGACATATGATTTTCACCACCTTTTCTGTATCGTTGTATGGCCTACCAAAAATACACTCTCGTTCATCTTCTGAGCGTCAAAACGTACACCAATCAAACACCAGATACGCCAAAACAAGAAAGTATTCAAGTCAGTTAAATCAACAGAAGTCTGCGGACAAATCAATAGATGAAAATTTTGCGGGCCGTTAGTCAAGCATTCAAAATATTATGATGTATCCACTAGTGTACATTTGATGACAAACAGTGGAACACATGAAATAATCCATCGCACCCCTTTTAATTCTGTTATCATCTGTTTATTTATATGTTTGTATCGGTTTGAAAACTTACCAGTATAACTGGTTAAATGACCTTCAAAATATACAGTGCGCAAGACCACATACTACACTAACAGTGTCTACCGGGAGTGATTATTAAAGGCAAGGTGATTATCCCACCGGTTTTTTGACAGTATTTGCAAGCGCAGCATTTAAACAAGGAATATATATTAATTCACACAAAATTAAACGCTTTTCTGGTAAATTTCTCTAAATTAAGCCTACTTGAGTTTGGCGGAATTTAGGACAAGCCAAAGGCACAAAAACCAGAACGTGTACTGGCGGTGCACCTCAAAAACAACGAAATCCGAGGGAAAATGTAGAAAAATCAGATACGGATTAAGTGAGCCATCGGAAATTGAGTTGACGAAAGGATCACTTCTTTCCAATGAAAGGACACAAGTAAATGGTAACTAAATCACTTATATAGCTCACAGTGTATTTATTTTGGACACGATAATGCGCCTACATTTTGAATTGGCGGTGTGATAACTAATTCAGTTTTCCTTTTAATGCGCACAAACAAATTAGGATTACTGCTTTTACTTTTGTTGTTCTGTAAACAGTGAACTGTGTTTATCTCATTGACGGAGCTTTCCACTTTTTACATTATCATGGATTTCCTTAACAGTAAAATGTTCAGTAAACACATTTCATGAAGAAATGCGTAATATTCCCACGATCGCACCAACGAAAGTTATCACCGTGATCTATGCAACTATGAAACAGACACGAGGTGTCTGGACGAAAAACTCACTCGAATCATCTTATTTGTCAGTGCCAGGTATTGGGAAACCTGAGGCAAGCAAATTAAATTATCACACATTCACACAGACAGGCAGCATTCGCAACCATGTACTGTGTTTACTAGATACCGCTATTTGTGTATTCATTATTCAGACCGAAATCCATAAAACAGTGAATGTTGCTGGGCAATAAACTACAATTACCAAACTAATACCTTGTTTTACTCGGATACAAGCATTGATCTACTTTCTTACTTTACACATCATTTCGTTATGATGGAACTTTACATTAACTGTTTAAACGTTCGTTTAGGATGAATGAAATTCATGTTGATTTAGTGCATGCAGCTTTCAGTAACTGACAGGAGTACTAAGAATTTGCATCCACAGATGCAGTATATGATACGCAGATTTGCTGAGGAGCATTGCTAACGCACTGCTCCAAACCACATTGCACTCGGCACAATTTACTCCTCATCTTTATGTCATAGCTCATCGAAGATAATGCTGATTTTAAATTCGTGCTTTGTTGACTGAAATCGCGGCGCATATACCACTTGTACCGGTAAGCTTTGTGTATTCGGACTCAGCCATAATTTGACCAGTAGTTGGTCCTACAACCGAACTAAAGCAGCACACAAGTTATCAGTGGGACCGACCTGCATTCCACTCAGAACCAGAGACAGTATGATTTGTTTTTGTGTATCTTTGCCTGGCTTGTTTTCAGCTTTGCGGATTTCATATAGAAAATCTTAGAACATTTGAACCACATGGTAGCCGCACATGAGCCACATCATTATTCAGGTTGGGGCAAATTGGCATCAAGCTGTCTGAGCTACGGTAACGGCGCGTTCTGATGACTCAGCTTTGCAGATCAGCGGTCATTCTTTTGTTGTAGTCGTTGGAGGAGAGGTTAAAAGATTCACATCACACTGGTATGAGGTTTAGATGTCTATTCCATACGACCGCTTGGAGTGCCAGTAGAATGCGTCCGTGTATCAGTGATGCAGCTCACACGATGGTTTAGTGGAACGAATTTCGTGATCAGGTATATTGATCGTCTAAGAAAGAGAACTTGCCTGAAACCCAAATGGGGTTCAGTACGTGAACGCAAATTACCCTTCGGTTGCTCCACACAGTTAGTAACCGGAAGGAGTGATAGCATTTCAATTAAAAGTCTTTATCGAGCGGGGGCGAAAATTAATGGAGCCTACATGGAAATCAAAAATACATAACTTTAAAGAGTACTATTGCAAAGGATATGGTTTCGCACGATGTAATTTAGCGATTTAATATTCATAAGTGTAAATCCAGTGGTATGAGACAAAATGAGAGGAAGGGAATCTGACGAAAGTAGCATTTCAGACAATCGCTTGCATCCTAAAGAGTAATTAGCTGCTAGTAGCATGCTGGCAGAGGAAAACAAGGAAAAGGAAGACCGTGTCTGTTATTAGTTCTGTTGCCAATAAAATGAGGCAGCATTTTGGTTTCGTGATAGTTTTAAATTTGCTTTAGAAAAATAATGACCTAGGCGTTAAAACAAATGACAAGCAGCGGCTAAAATCGTCCATAGAGAGTCCTCAGTTTTTTAAAGCACAACGGCAAATCAGTGCAAAGGAATTGTGTAAGTGATTTTAGTCAGGCAAAGTAAAACACACTTTTATTCGCTATCAAACATTGTGTTACAAGTGACAAAGACGAGGGTCACACTTACTACGCTTTCAAATGTGCATGATGTTTCGCGTTTCAGTTCTTAAGCTATTTCGCTGTAAAATTATAGACGCTTTACTGCCAACTTCCGTTTAATTTCTAGGCAAATATTTACCTTACTCGGAACAAATTAGGGGAAGAAACCCATTGTTTATGTGCCAAAGTTGATCATTGACTAGCTTCAGTTACTTACTTTTAACGTGTAATTTAGCTCAGGTTAGACCGCCATTATTTCAGAGAGAAATACTAGCTGAATAGATTTCAATTTCTCACTGTTTTATGATCTAGCTAAATTCGCTTATGTTGCTACTTCTTGGCCTAATACACATCGGAAAAGTTAAAATGAATATGATAGTTTGTTTTATATGAATACAAAAATACTGGTCTGCGTTTAGGCTTTTTCCAAGTGCATCTGATAAGACTTTTATCACATATGTCGTTTGTGCCATTAATGAGGCAAATATTAATTGTAGGCATCAAAGTTATCCTGTATTTCTCTGGTTCAGTGACATAATTTGTCGCCCCCGGAATCTGCTGCAACGAAGACGACTGTGGGATTTTCGTTTTTTACTTCCTCCTACCAGACCATTTTAAACTCCTACTGCGACCAACTAATCACATCAACAGTTGTCTAATTGTTCTGTAATGAGGCATGGTTATCAGTTCAAATTGAATGGGCGTAAAAGAAGTAAAAATTGCAGTTATATTTCGGCAAAACGTCGCAATTAAGACGTTTCCATGAGAAATAGGTAGCTCCTTAATAATGCTGCGGATATATACTGTATTGTGACAAGTGTTTTGCGATTCCAGCAAATCCCTTGACCAACCTCGATTTCATTTGGTCTAAGGAGCATTTTGTAAATACCCAAAAGGTTCCTCGTTTAACACTATTATTCCTTGATATCTTTAAAAATCCGAATACCAAGATCCCTATGTGTGTAAAGCAAGATTTCATGCGACTAAAAATGGAAAACATCGGAATGCATTCTCGGACACAGAAGCGCGTTTAATCTTAAAGCTGTGTATTGACTGCTGTTGCACGCTGTGTTGGATATCTACACTGGCTTCAACCTCAAACGCAGGAGGATAGCATACGACTATCCTTCCATTCTCTGATTGGAGTTTGCGTTTTCTTCCGATGGGCTTGAGTGGGTCTCCTATAATCTGCTTCCTACTCCCGAAACAACTGTTTCTACTTTAGCTATTATACTCCCGCACACCTAAATATTTTGAGTAGAGTACGCCTGCCAACAATCTATGACTGTTTGCGGAGACGTGTGCCAGACTAAGCAACTGCATCAGTTATCTATGCGAACAAGCTGCACTACTTATGTACATCAGTAAGGAAGCGGACATTGTGCTATGCTGTCAAAAGTTAAAATATTAGCTACTGCCTTTCTCTTGATGTGATATTCATTGTGGCATATTTTGTAAAAATATAAGCGCTTTCCGTTTTTTTGACTAAGCACAGTGGCCTGCTATGTTTTCCTCGCTAGACCAGGTTAGTATTTGTTAGAGAATAAACCCAGTAATATATTTAGTAATAAATAAACTTGCACAGTATGATCCTCTTTGCTGTGTTCGGTCCACCCATTGCTAACCTAAGCAAAATGTGTTAGCAGTTGTAACTGAGAATTGTAGAGCTCAGAAAAAATAAGGAATCATGCTACGGATATGACTAAAAACAAATATAAACCCGATCTGATTTAAGCATGGTGTAATTTGGCATTGCCTAGCTGGCAAGTAGGCAATTTCGTTAAAAACAGTCTCATTACAACTTCACACAATATCACATCAAGCATAGCAACTCTGAAGCGATCAATACAAAGGTAGAAAAAAGCTTCTTAGGCAGCTTGGGCAAGGTTAATCTTTTAGGCTTCTGCATAACCAACTGGAAACTAGGTCGGGTATACATCAGGAAGCCGACTAATTTTTTATTTACAATACAGGTAGTACGACTCCAATTTGTGCATCTCTAAGCTGGTGAGCATCTTAGACGTGCAAGTTAATGTTGGACCCACATTCACACTGGAACAACCTGTATCCACCACAAACCATAAATCAGCCAGCACCACCCTAATCATTTCTCTACCGGTACCCATTTAATTGCAACCCTAACGGAATAGAATTCCCCCTTTAGTAAATATTGCTCCTCCGTATATTTACGCAACCTACTATACGAGGGATTCAAATGGCATCCAGTGGCGTGTACTATTACATAAGTGTGCACGCTTCGTCTTTACCAATCCCAGATTAACCGGTAACATTCCGAAAGTATACACTATGAAGTACCGGCATGGCTATTGTATGTAGACCCACGGGCGGCTGGCAGAGATCGCGTTGTGATAACAGGATATCGCTATAGACGTACACAATTCACGAGACAATCGCGCGGTTAAACTCAAGTGGGCGCTGGTACAAACTTCGCTGCATGGACCTCAGCCATGCGCTCGTCTAGGTTGGTCATTTGTCTGTGTGCACTAACACTGGACAATAAAGTGTGAAGACTGGTACTGACTCAAGAACTGGTCTGGTTCACATGGATTGTGACATGAGATGGCAAAACTGTCCAGAGTAAAGACGGTCGCAGACGCGGGGTTACACTTGTCCGTAACATAGTGAACTGCAAAATGGAGGCAGTGTCCGTAAAAGAGGGCGCGATCAAACTAGCTGTGGATAAGGTCAGAACGATCACACAAATGGGCGTTGATGGAGCGAGATGGGGCAAGTGCTTGACGTTGTTTCGCTCTGTGGTGTGCAGTCCATATAATTGATGCTGCTTCGAGAGCTACCAGGCTTATTTAGCTTATTTATCGTGTATCCTTTAGACCACGCAAAACATCTTCCTAAAACTGAGGTAACGAAGTTTCCGAACGCTAGACACATGAGATTTAGGTGCTGAGTTGCTTTATTTGAAGCTTTATCGTCTACCAAAAACAGCCAAGTTCATTGCCGAGTTTATGAGGTCCCGCCACTTGCCTTGACGGTGACAAGCAATCGTAAATGTAGCCATGGTGACTCTGAAGTTTAGTCTCTGCCATTTCGAGGATGGAAACCTTACCGAAGAGGAAGGTACTATTGTGGCTCTTTCATATCCTTGCACTCTACGACACGTTTCATCCTGGGTTGGACTCACCATATTATGAAAGCTCAGCGGGGAGTAGAACTCGCTACCTAAGAGTTGGCAGCCATCGCATTGGTCACCACTCATTGAGCTCCGCCATCAGCGCTTAACACGGCGCTTAGAAATTTAATGTCCGTTAATTGAGCACCCTGATGACTCCAACCTAAGACAAAACGCGTCGAGGAATGTAGGGATGTGGAAGAGCAATACTGAAATCATCTAGCCAAGATCCTACTGCAAACCTACTCCGCGATCACTTCCACGTAAAACACGCTGTAGAAATGCCTCGCCAGAATATAGTCGTAAGTAATCTGTTGACGTCTGCACAGTACTTTGCAACGGGTGACGAGTGAACTGCAGTATTTATATTTAGCTCATCTTGTAGGGCTTTGTGATCTTCCATTGTCGTGATATAACCCATCTCTTCAGGTCACTGGAAAATGTTTGACAAGGTTTAAGGTTACATCACAAAGTTATGTATAAAGTCATGCAGATAACACCCAAGCTTTCAACATTTCAAACTCCCTTTTTAAGTTAGTCTGCTCCGTGTATTATTATGTGCTTATCAGTATATTATTGTTTCATCAAACTCGCTGAACACAATGGCCTGTCATGGCCATAGTCGATAATAACTGCATGTTGAGCTGCAATCCTTGATAAGGCCAGCGAATCATGTGCTAAAATGGTAAAATGGTCTGGTGTACACCATGTGTGTGAAATCCTATCAAACTACCTGCCAAACGACGGGGCCAAAAGAGGGTACACTAACACGGCAGAGACGTTTTACTTCTTCCAAGTTTGCAATTATGTCCCATTTGTAAGCTGTCTAACTGTGTTACTGAAGAGGTGTGAATGAGTAACAGAAGCTGCCGAGCAACTGGTGAGCGCCAGGGTTACACCCATGGGATGAAACGGACCTGCACTTGTGAGTAAAAATAACACCCCGAATTCCCTAGTCAGGCCGAAGAAGCAAGCCAGGCGTCCCAACCTAACCCCAACGACTCAGCCTCCAGCAGTATCAACTCAATTCTCTCTCCCTCTTATAAGTAAAAATATTGCCTACAGTGCGCCTGCTTCAACTTCTGTACTGTGTGCTGCACCCAGTAGTCTGTGCGCTACACACCAGACCGAAAATACAGTCAACCGTCAATAGTGAACAACCCGGCAACGTACACATCAGTTGCCAACAAGCAAACACCGGAAAGAGCACCAGTAAGCTTTGTGCCCGGACTAGAGAAAACAAAATTGTCACATCACGGGTGGCACCCATCAGTGCCGTTCACAAATGTGTCAAAAACACGGGAAACTAAGGCTCCAAATCCAAAACCAGTAGCCACCAGGTACAACCGTGGTGCCATAAACCTTGTGTGCACAAATGTTCTCGAATCCAAATCCAAAACAATTAAAAGTAGGTTGATGGACGATCGAAATCAGTGGGGTTCCATCTGTACGTCGATCGGTGTCCATGCTAATCCCACGACATTAAAAAGAATCGCGCGTCACACAAACGCGTTGCACTACGACGAACTCCGGTTACTTCGAGTAACACTAAACTCGGCGGACGAGACCGAGGCCGTTCTACTGTCTGCGAATCGTCCTCGCAACGACTCAAGTGGAGTGCACATACTACTTGAAATCCCGTGGAATGGCCGTTCAGTGTATCCCGCTAACAAAGAGAGGTACAGAACAAGTTAAGATAAGCAAATATTGATTGCCCACCGTGTTCCTGGGCTTACAGATTCCTCCTCCGACGATGCTCAGATGCATGACCGCGAGCAATGGCACTACATCCGGGAGGCTCTTTCTCTCGAAAATGTCGTGGCCATAACGTTGACAAGGATCCCCATATCACCAAACTATAAGGGGTGCGGTCCCAGGCTGTTAAAACTTGTGTTACGGTCCGAACTAACGGCACAAACGCTTCTAGTGAACTGGACTAAATTCGCTGCAGATTGCCAACAGAAATTCGTCTGAAAGCAGCAGGAACACCAGCACCTTCTAATGACAATTCAGTAGAGGCACAACTCTTAATGAAAACGCCAAGTGTAGAACCCAACTAGGGGACGGTTTCAAGAGTAGCCATAATATCCGGAGGGATAGCAGAAAACGAGCAAACACCTGGATCCAAGGCATCTGACACTTGACTACATACCAAATTCGTCTCGAGAGTCTGCAACCCATCTAGAAGACGATTAGTCGCCGACCATTTATTGGTCGGCGTAAGCTCATTTGCTTCTTCCATCCAATCTAACACACGTTTGGCCTCTAGAAAGCTCTCATGCACACACACACAAATTCCCAAGGTCTACTCAGCAAATTGGCTGAAGTAAAACTTCGATACGTGTCAGCAGCTTGGGACCTTGTCGCTGTCACCGAAACGTGGTTGCGCTGTGAGATAGCGGCTGCTGATATCGCGCTAACAGGCATGTCCGTTGTCCGGAAGGATCGAGCCAGCAAAGGTGGTGGGGTAGCCCTCTACTTTCGTAACGACCTGCAATGCGAACTCATAAACGATTCGGAAACCGACGTACCTGACTCCATTTGATGCAATTTCCAGCAGAGAATGAACGATCTGGGCCTATTGGTTGTTGTTCACCGCCCACCATCGTCTACTCCTGAGATGGACTGCAACTTGATGGCTGCATTGAGGCAAGTGCTAAACAGGAAGTACAGTCACATTCTAGTCAGCGGCGACTTCAAGTTAAATGCTCTAGATTCACAGGCCACACCAGGGGAGCAATTCAAAGCAGACTTACAAGATCTGGTTTCAGACTTCCCGCTTTACGGCCATGTCACTACGCCCACCAGGTTCAGGGGAACTAACAGGCTATCCATATTGGACCGAATATTCACTAATGAAGAACTGATGGTCGAGTGAGTGATAACCGATACTCCTTTGGGCCGCAGCAATCATGCGACGCTAGTGCTTCATTACATGTGCTGCGCGGATTATCCTAAAGAGCATGCCGAGGAATATCATGTCGTAACCAACTATGACGACCTGTCCGACCTCATTGATGCAACAAGCTGCTCGTTCTTAACCGAATTAACCCCTATGTGGTCTGCGGTGAATTCGTCAACATATTTACCAAGCTCGTGGCAAGAGCATCTGAAACCAAACTCTACCGACCTAGAAGGATGAAGTCTTTCGTAAGGAGCAGGACACGTAAATGCATGACATTAAGGGACTTGGCATGGCACACCTACATAGCCTCCCCGAACGACCATACCTGGGATGTCTACACAATACAAAGAAACCACTGTGTCAAACTCGTCCGGGAGGATTAACTGAAGAACCAACAAGGTCTAGTGGAAGGGTTTTGCTCCAATCCCAAACTGCTACACAGAGAGGTAAACAATTTGCACCGTGTTAAGCGTGGTATTCCTGCTCTGCACACAGCATGCGGGTTAGCCGAAACCGCACAAGAGGCGGCCAACATCCTTAGACAACAATTTGACCCTACCTTCCAAAGCGTACAATCATCATACATCCTGCCTAAGCAGATAACGCCGCCATCAGGGCTTAATCACATTTCGTTCACCTCCGCAGCTATACTGAAGAGTCTCATGTCTCTGACAGAATTCAGCACCTCAGCTGCGGATGTGATTCGACCAAATGCGTTGAAAGTTGTTGCCATGAGTTTGGCAGGACCACTAGTAATTTTCTTTCAAGGATGTCTGAACGACAGGCACATCCCCACGATGTGGAAGCACGGAATCATCCCGTCAATCTACAAAAGTGGCAGCCGTGCTGAACCAGCAAATTATCGCCTGATAACACTAGTTCCTGTTATCTCCAAGGTTACGGAGTCCATTGTAGCTGAGGCTTTGCTGGCGTACCTGGAGAACAACAAAATTCTTTTTCCGGAGCAACAAGGATTTCGCCAAAATCGCTCCTGTGCCACTAATCTCCTGATTGCTTGTGCAAACTGGACGGAATGCGTGGACGCTGGTGTAGGAGTCGAAGCAGCCTACTTGGATTTATCAAAGGCATTCAACCGTATAGACCATGGCATTCTCTTCCACAAACTCCAGAAATATGGAATCGGCGATCCTGTTCTGGGCTGGATAGGAGACTTCTCGTGCTACGTCACCTGAATGTGAGATTTTGAAGCAACCTTTCGGAATCCATCGAAGTTCAGTACGTTGTACCTCAAGGCTCGGTATTTGAACCTCGCCTATTCCTGGTTTTCATTAATGATCTCGCGAGCGTGCTGTCTTCTAACTGTTTACTATTTGTTGATGGTCTAAAGATATGTTGCACTATAACTCCAGTGGAGGATCCCACATTCTTACAGGAGGACCTGGACAAAGCGTACACAAGGTCCATCGAGATTTTGCTGCATTTCAACGTCACAAAGTGCAAAGTTCGCAGCACACGGCACAAAAGTATGCAAATGTACCGCCTAGAACCACAGATTCTACAGCGGGCTTCCCACATTTGCGATCTCGGCGTGATAGTACAAGATGACCTCGGTTGTTTGAGGAAGACCTAAAAGGCAGCCAAGAAAACAAACCAGTACCTCGGGGCTCTTCTCAGAGCTTTCGGGAAGTTTGACCCTTCAATATTTCCAAAGATGCTTAGTGCTTACGGGAGGCCGCACACGGAATGCGCTATTCGAGCGTGGCAACCTTCGCTCAAGCACCATCTCACCGCGATCGGTACTGCACAACGTAGGGCAACGAAGCGCGTCAGAGGTTTGACCAGCTTCTCCTACCCACTCAGGCTGAAGACCCACAAATTATACAGTGGACGTTATCGGCCTCTATGGGGTGATCTCATAATGGTGTACCAGATACTGAGAAACCCAAATCACCCATGTCATTCTCTTATAAGTCTCAATCAAAACATCCCGCTACGAGGTCATCGGTTTAAGCTGGTCACACCCTCCAGGAACATGTAATTAATGCACCCACCCTATCCCTTTTCAAATACGCCTTGATGATACTCGGTCTCATTTGCGCTACGTGCTCATGATCACCAGATGCTGGCACTGTATAGTGCCATAACCCTACTCGAGAATGAGTCACTCCAAAACCCTTGCATATCATTTGGTAAACGCTACTACTATAAAAACTGGATTTCTGTATCCCGTCGACCCAAGATAGTTGCACACTAGTAAGCGTTGTCCTTGCTATTTTTTACCTTTTTTATCGCCTATTCCGTGATTAATAACCACTCCCCTTATGGCTTTGTGTGCCTACATCATAATTTCAAACCCTTTACACGGCAGCGTAATGAAATCTGTAATTGCCCTAACTGACCATTCCAGTATCCCTTGATCTATCTTTTCTCACTCTAAACACCCTACGAGGCATGTCAAGCACCTGTATTTTTACCCGTTTTATATCATTGTTCGTTGTTCATTTACCGGATGAGACAAAACAAGGTCGAAACGCCTCGTGGAGTACAGTGATAGAATATGGCAATACAGAAATTCTCAATCACTTTTCCTTTTCTGAATGTTACTACCTACCTTTGTCTGACTTCCAAATGTCCATATATCGATCGATCCATTCAAAATTTAGTTGGTATGTTTGCTACACTATTTATAATAGCGTTGCAAACGACCTGTGGCTGTTTTCTAGGTTGTCGAATATACAGAACTTGATGTTATGGGCTTAATGTGTATACTAGTCTATCCAGAGATCACGTTAAACTTAATCTTAGGATATAGAGCGATTTTCCCGGATACTTTGTAAAACGTACTAGGGTTAATAACAGCAGGAATACGTTGATAAAACACAAGACCTTCAAGGAGTGCAAAACATTCCATAGCGAGAGGCTCATTGTCTTCATCCAAAAAACGGACAATCAGCTACTACTATGTTCGAAATTGTCCGCATACCCGCTGGCTGTATGCTCTCCGAAACGACGTCTAGTTTTTACTGGAAACTCAGCTTGGGTGTGTTTATTGCGTCTGACGAGCAATAACGTCCCGGTTTACGATGACGGAAACGATAAGTGTTAGTGGAAAATGCAATAGGTAAATAAAGTAAGAACATCTGTCAGTCGCCAAAGGGGTTGCAAGCTGGTGAGATATCACAAGCCTGAGTCATGAGGCAGGCGTTATGATGCTGCCTGATGAGAAGCTGGCTGAGCTTAATTATGCAGACAACCTTGTCTTGATATTTCTCGAGATTGGGCGGCACATTCAACCCTGAATAACCTCTCTAGAGTAGTCCCATCAATTGGTATTCGCTTTGCAACTCCAAATTGCAAAATGTTGTTACGAGACTACCAGCCACTTGATGACCCATCGATGGCTGATAGCGAAGAACTCGAGGTAGTTAATCAATGAACTTATTTTGGCTGCTACAGCAGCAGTACTAAGCCCATAATCATAGAAGTCAATTCACTTAATTCAAAAGTTGGGAATGCCTTCTTTAACCAACGACATGTGTGACATCAGCACGAGGTTGCTCTCGGTCTGGAAGGCCGTGTTTACAAGGCTACATTCAGCACCGTCCTACTGTATGGTAGTGCTACTTGGCCTATTCGATCTGAGGACCTACGGCGACTTAAAGTCTTTGATCACCATTGTCTTCGCAGCACTGTTGGTGTCGGGTGGCACCAGCGTGTCTGCACCAATGAAGTGCGTGTACGAAAGGTAGTCAGTGATAATTAGGTTAGTTCCTTAGAACAACCGATAGCATTGAATAAGTTGCGTTGGTTTCGGCAAGTACTACGTATGTCCAGATAACTCTTACTGATAAGGGCCGTGTTTTGTTTGCCAGTTAAGGTGGCCAGTGTTAGGCAGCAGTTAAATTAGTAGCAGGAAATAAGGTCAATACCGACCAAACTGGGTGCCGTTGGTCGGTCTGTCCTCTCAGGCTGAAGTCCATATGACGCGCCTTGCGCTTGGCTCGAGACGTTACATGCAATGTCACTCTGTCGGCCCCAGTGGCGGTCTACTGCCGTCTCCTAGTCGGACAGCCTTTTTGGTGTTCAGTTATCTGCAGAGTAATGGATGATTTTAGTGTGAGGCAATGAAAATCGCAAGGAAGCTGTCTTGTTGATGCCGCCTTATACTTGCATGATAGTTAGCTGTTAGTGACGGCATATTTTTGGCAATGTGTCGGCGCCAAGACACGGAATGTTTTCTTACGGCTTTAAGGTTTTACGCTAAGTCCCGCTTTTCACCCTGTTATTAATCTTCGTTCCGTAGGTCACCATGGACGTACGGCAGCATAGCATCAGTTCAAGTAGCTGATGTATTTCTGTTGATGAGACAAATCTGTAGGATCCATTTGACTAGGACGTCAGGAGTTGCAGTCCGACTCCCAGATTGGTCCTGGGAGTGAAGTAACAGGTATTCAGGGTTAAAGAAATCACCAGACTCTAAACGATAGATGCGGAAAAATATCAACCTATAGGTGTCTTTTTGATGAAATTAGTCTGACATTGATATTATTCCGCCTCGGTAGCCTTAATGGGTTTCAAGCCTAATATTCACCCGGATACGGATGCGTCGGAGAGAGAAAATCTCTAGTCCAGAACAATTGAGCTAAACGATAATCGGATGATACGAAAACCAATCTCTTACTTTCGGGTCGTTCCACAGATTTGCCGAATCCACATCAACAGGTCAATGACTTTGCGTGCGCGCACGGCAGTACCTGCCCCGGCCTATGCGTAGACTTCACCCATATTTGCTCTTCTCCGATCAAACAACACGAGCTGTGCTACTTCGTTGAGTCCCTACGACCGGACCTTCTATGATATGCTGTGACCTGTTTGAATCCCAAGACAACTGCCGAGGAAGCCTAATTCAGTAGCTACTCGTGCTTCCGGTGCGGCCGCCTTAATTGCTGCTATACATCAGTGTTTCCTTGTGCAGGAGACTGATACGCAAATAATACAACGTAGTTGGTCTATTCGAGCAAGTGTGGCGCTCGATCCACCTGAGGCATGGCGAAATGTTCATTGGTGTAGCTTATCGCAGCCCGCGGTTGCTGTTTTTACCGGTTGCCACATGTTTAAAACCGTATGAGTCGTCCCTGTTTTCTGATCGTAAGTTATTTTTACTTATCCAGAATACTCTGGCTCAATGTTTAGCATCCCCCAGAGCACTGTATATTTGAGGCAGATTTTGATGATGTTATATTTAAGACTGGGGGCATCGCATTCCGCTGATCCGCATTACAATGCATGCAGCTCCGTCGTGCCTGGACATGATGCTGAGTAGTCTCGAACAGCTTGTGCGTGATGTTCAGGTCCTTGTGGTACTGGTAGCAAGTGATCACTCCATGGTCATGGTAAACCAAGTTATACTGCTTCCATTTCCAAGTCTACGCATGCCCTCGGACAATAAATGGGATAAGGACTTCGATACTCTTTCCTGAGTCATTACTCAAATGAACTAGTCGGTGCACAGGATGAACCTGTTGAGAAATGTTAGTCTAATTTTAATAAGCTTGGAAAATCCTAGTACGGTCGTTTCATACCACATAAAATGTCACATTCCTGAGCCAGTAAAGCCACATTGCTTCGACAAGTTTTATGTTTATTTGGCTTTGCGACGACGCGTACAGTAGAATAAATTCCTGTAATATGGATCCACCGATGATTACAAAAGTTACAATGACAGCGTAATGTAAGCAATAGCGCAAAAGCACAGAAGCGTCGGCAGTTCGAAGAGCAACTTGCAGGACCAGCCCCCAATGACATATTTGATTACTTGAAGCGGCACCTGAGACTTGAAGGTGACGAAGCTGTGTTAGTAGGCTCTGACGGATGCCTCCGTATTCCAGCACTGGCATGCATCCGCAATGGCGAGACATTTCACGACCGAATATACAAATGGCCGTGCTCCTAACGAGGTTGACAATGCAGCCGCAACCGAGCAGGACAACCTGAACTGCGGTTTTGAAGTTCTACGCGCTCTACTCGCCAGTCTTGATGTAAAGAAGCCTACCGGTCCTGAGAGGATCCACTCGCTAATTCTTAAGTCACTATGGGTTATCATCTCGCCAGCAGTGATTGATCCGTTTAGCAGGTCAGTGTCCGATGGGGTATTGCCAAACGACTGAAATTAATTGGTACTTAGCCGATTCCGAAATTCGGTGACCTCGGCAATTAATTGCCAATTTGTCTGACCTACCTTTTAGCTAAGGCGCTCTAGAAGATCGTGAGGAATAGTCTAATGCGGCAGATGGAAACGAAAAACCTCCTATTGCCGGACATCACCAGTCCATAAAATGCTCCTCACGAAAATATAACTTGCTGTTGACGCAGAAAGCATGGTTGAAAGTGATAAAGCGGCGAAAGTCAGTCAATGTGTTCTCATTTGTTTTAGCACACAGTTCAACATGGTGAACAGCAAAGTCCTGCTGCACAAGCTGAGGACGTACGTTGTTAGTGGCTCGTTGCACCCGTGGATAAGTGGCTTCCGTATTGGAAGGAAGTGGAGGGAACAGGTACAATGCAACTTTGGTGTATTACGAGTACAAAAAAACCAATGCTTAACAAGTCCCGTGGGATGAAAATTATTGCGAAAAGTAACTTGCATGATAAAGTGAAAATGGTTTTGGTTGACTCACCACAGACTTACGTGAAATAACGGGGAAATTCCCGTATTAAAGGTACAAATCCATAAATCCGTTGGTTGCAAGTTTGGTAAGGCACCGTTTGATTACGTTTGGTAACCCCTGGGACCCAATGCATAAAAAGTCGAATGCAAATGAGACAACGCATCAACAACTCGTTTTTTAAATGTCGCCGGATTAGAATCAGAGAATATATAATTAGGGAGGGCATTTCAAGTCTGACACACGCGGCGGCAAAACACATTTCTACGGCATTCAGCTATATTGTATTTTCAATTTCAGAGGATGACCTTTTAGGTTAGTGTTGTGGTTCAATACCAGCAGCGATCAGAAAAGGCGGTTTGGGCTCATCAGAACCTGACAAACCATTATGAGATCATCCGCAAAAGCCGATGTCGACTACTGTACATACTTAGAGATTTCAAAGTAAACTGATAGTTTAGATGAAAGAGGCCCCTAACGTTCTTGGTTGTCATTTGTTGAGGAGTCTCCAGAGCAAAGCGATCCTTTTTCTGTCACGGCTGCCACACCTGAATAGCATATTCCACGTGCAGCCGCACGTAGGCGTTAAGCATTTTGGGAAAGATTAATGTTTCAGACCGTCGTAAGGCTCTGCAAAGCAGGCCGAAGTGTTGGTTGCCGGTTCTCGTCGCCTTCTCTGCTGGTTTTGAACAACAGAGATTTTCCTGTACCAATAAACCCAGGTCATGCTCCTGAGAGACGTTCTCCAAAGTGTGGCCTCCAAACTTGTAAGCGATGACCGGCTGGTGACGCAGATGTATCACCTTGCACTTAGCTATGTTCAACTGAAGTAGGTTCCTCTTTGACCATTCATAAATGCAATCCAGATCATGTTGGAGTATGTCGTGATCTTCATTGTTATTAATCGCCCGCCATAGCTTGATGTTATCGGCGAAAAGCAGGAAATTTGAGGAGATAACTCTTGCCAGGTCGTTTATAAACAACAGGAATAAGTACTGTCCCAGCACTGAGCCTAATGGAACACCACCTTCTACCTCAAACGGGTAAGAGAGTGATCCCCTAACGCTTACTTGAAGCTTCTGTTGATGAAAGATTTGATCCAACCAAGAACAGGATCTCCGATTCCGTAACTCTGTAGCCGGTGAAGCAGGATGCGGTGATCCAGGCGGTCGAAAGCTTTGGAGAAGTCCAGATAGATGACGTCAACTCTGACGCCGTCATCAGCCACTTCCGTCCAACTACCTCGTGTAAGCACTAGGTTGGTGGTGCATGACCGGTGTTGACCGAAGCTATGCTGCTCCGGTGCCAAGATGTTGCATTAGTCTAGGTAGTCCATTAGAGCCTCATCGATGACCGCTTCCATCACCTTCGCGAGCACAGGGAGAAGAGTCACTGGGCGATATTTTGCAAATTCTGAATGGCTACCGCCTTTAAAAATTGGAGTGATAATGCCACGCTTCCACATAGTGGGGAATTGTCGTTTATCAAAGCACATTTGGAAGAACAGTGACAGTGGTTCACTTAGCTTGTTGGCCGCAGCCTTCAGTGCTTAGGGGCAGATTTTGTCTGCTCCCGGAGAGCTATGATCGCGCAGTGAGAGTAACTTCCTAAGTATAATAGCTGAATTTAAAATTACGTCTAAACAATGCAATCTGTAATGTGCATAACATTATGGGACAGGTAGAGGCTGCGAGTTCGAAAATTGGGGCGTATCGTAGCCGCGGGGCATTAGCTGCTTCTTCGGTGCTTTGTAATCTACCGTCTGACGTGAAAAGTGGAGTGATTCCATGTTTCACTTTACAAAGATTGTTGACATGCTTAAACAGCAGTTTGTTGTTTGCCAGGAACTTTTTTATCTACACACTGTTGATAAGTTACTTTGTGCTCACGGACAAACGGAGATGGGTTGGAAAATTGCTCCAAGTTTCTGAGTAAGAGATAATCATGTAGACATGCCGTGCTACATCCCTTATCGCCAGGTATAATCGAGTCCTGCTCCTTAGAATTGAAGGCATTTTTGCGGGAAGAAGGTACTTGGTCTCTGTTGCTCTGTTGACGATGTCGCTGAGTCTATCAACGAAATCTGTCCAAACGTTGTCAAGGGGACTGTTATCTGGGAATTCCCAAGCAGCTGCGTCGACGAGAGTTTTCAATTCCTGGTGGCATGTAATTGTAAGAGTTAGTTCCGAGTGTCCAGATGGATACTCTGCATAACACACATAGTTGAATGTTATCACAACGTGGTCACTGAGACCCAATGGACTATCTACCAATAACTTGTCAACCATGAGCTCTTCATTCGTGAGCACAGTGTCCAATATGGATGGTTTGTTTTGCTGTCCTGAATCTAGTGGGTGTGGTGACATGATTGTACAAGGGAATATTAGCGATCAGTTCATGAACGGCTGCTTTGAACTGATTACTGAGTGATGCCGAAATCTTCAGATCGTGTAGATTGTAGTTCCCAGAGATGAGCATGTGGCTGTACCAAGTGCGTGTTACTGTGTTCAGGCCACGGATCAAGCGGGAATCCATTTTCGGAGTTAACGTTGGGGGGCGGTAAACCAGAGCTACGAGACATGCATCGTTGTGTCTTAGTCGGAGAAAGCAACAGCGTGAGTAGGTAACGTGAATTATAAATCATCAACTATTAACATTGAAGGTCGCTGCGGTAGTACAGTAGGACTTCACCTCCTATGCTGGGGCTGTCGTTCCGGATGAATGACATTCCAGCTATCTCAATCTCAGCATCAGTCACCTCTTAGTGTAACCAAGTTTTGGTAATAGAAAATGGGTCCCAAGCATTCGTAAACTGAA
>CALYDF020001180.1:0-23697 GCA_944474145.2 Dicrocoelium dendriticum
TTCAGTGTCAATGGCCAGCAGTATGAGTTTTTGAGAATGGCGTTTGGGTTGTGCAACGCCCTAGCTACATTCAGGCGTTTGTTGCTGATGGTCCTGGCAAACCTGCAAGGTGTGGTTGTTTATGGTGACGACATCATCGCCTTCTCTGAGACGGAACAGGAACATGTGACCAGACTTGGAGCAGTACTGCAGAGACTGGACGAAGCTGGTCTGAAACTCAGTCGTAAAAAGTCGCAGATTGCCCAACAGTCGATTGTATGCTTGGGTCACATCGTGGGCAATGGTCAAGTCCATCCACTTCCGGCGAAACGCGAGACGATCAAGTGCTTCGCAAAACCAAAATCCAAGCGTCAACTCCGTTCGTTCTTGGGAGTGGTAGCATTTGATTCAAAATTTGTGCCCCAGTTCGCAGAGAAGGTCAGCCCGTTGTTAAAGCTGTTTCGCAAGGACGTGCCGTTCGTGTGGACAGCTGAAGCGGATCAGGCCTTTGACCATCTAAAGGCAGGCATAGCAGAAGCCTCGACATGTCTACGGCTACCCAATCCTGGTGAGAGCTTCACTGTGGCTGTCGACGCAAGCAACGTGGCAATCGGTGCGGTTTTGTCCCAACCGGTTGGGGTGGTGGAGTACACGAGCAGAGTGCTGACGGGGGCGGAACAGAAGTATTCAACAACGGAGAAAGAATGCTTGGCCATCGTGTGGGCGTTAGAGAAGTGGAGAAATTACTTACTGGCGAATGAATTCAGGGTCGTCACTGACCACAAACCGCTCTCGTAGTTGATGACGGCGAAAGACCTGCGGGGACGGCTTGCGCGCTGGGCCTACCGCTTGCAGGAATTCAACTTCACCATTGTGCACGTGGATGGAACGCAGAATGTATTGCCAGATATGTTGTCACGCCCGTGTTTGGACGACATCATGCCAGACAATGCCATACCGGTGCGGGCGATCGCGATGGGGGAGAGGAACCTGCTGGGAGATCAAAGGACAGATGAATTCGTGAAGGTGTTGTGCTCTCACTTACAGGCTGGCACCAAACCGGTGGCCACTTTGGAAGAGGTGGAGGAACTCCTCAAGATCTGGGACAGGCTGAAGGTCGAAAACGATAACGTGATGGTGACGATAGACGGACGGAAAGTGACTTTTGTTCCACCAAATCAGCGAGAACGTGTGATGCGTATAACTCATGATGGCGCCCATATGGGATTCGAGCGGGTCTTTGAATTGCTGCGGAGGCGAGTGTTTTGGCCAACCATGAGGAAGGATGTCACGGCATACATTAGGGGGTGCCCAAACTGCCAAACGAGTCGGGAGATGGAGTCCCCGAGACCGCCGATGCGATCGATGGAGGTTGGTGAGCCACTTCAGTGTTGGGGACTGGACGTCTTTGGGCCCTTACCAGTGAGTCGAACAGGAAACAGATACATTCTAGTGATGATTGACCACTTCACTCGGTGGGTGGGAGCCATACCAATCAAGGACCAAACAGGCGAGACAGTGTCGCAAGTATTCGAATTCAACGTGCCTGCAAGGTATGGGATCCCACAGTGTATCATCACGGACCAAGGGCCCTGCTTCGAATCAAAAGCGTTTAAGGCAGTGTTGGACACGTGGGGCATCCAGAGACGGCGAACTTCATCGTACCACCCACAAACCTACGGCATGACCGAGCGGTTCAACCGGACATTGAAGACGTGGATGAACTGCACGAAGTTGGCATGGGAAGATGCTTTGCCTCAGGTTCTGATCGCGTATCGGACCAGCATGCAATCAACCACCAAGGTCGCGCCATTCGAATTACTGTTCGGCAGAGAACCACGGATTGCGCTCGCTACTTGCCTACCGAACCAGGGTGTGCGGAAACATCCAGCTGGGCATCAAGAGCGACTGCGAGGGAAAGCTAGAAGCGAAACTAAAGCTCGACAAGCGCGGAGTAAGCGAAATTACGACGCCAGGCATGAAGCTCACAGTGGAGGCCTTTCAGGATTGGAGAAGAAGTCAAGTTACGGAACAACGACCGGCCAGATCATGACGGGCCGGGCGCAAGCAAGTTCAGGGAACGCTGGAAAGGCCCCTACACCATTATCGACCAGAAAGCGGGCAACTTCTTAATCGACTGCGGAGGAATGAAACGTTGGGTGAATGATGCTCTCCTGCGACCATGGTAAGAGAGGAAGAGAGGTCCTCGAGGAGGGGCGGGTGTAGAGGGGCCGCTTCCAAGAATGCCTCGGGGGAGCTCTTCGGAGCGAGCTGAGAGCGGATCGAGAGGGACGGCTAGCGACGAGCCTGGGCCCGGAACTACGGAGCGGGAATTTGTGGACAGCGCAATAAATCAGACATATACGCCGCTAGCGCAGCCCACAGGACCGACGCTGAGCCGATTGACACAGCTCAGAACAAGCAAGTCGAGAGCTCTAGAACGATTCCTGACCGATCATAATCGGGTACAGAGAAGTGGAGATCGAGGCGAAAACAGGAAGGCGGGACTTCCAAGTCAGAGCTCCTGAGGCGAAAGGACTGGCTCGTCTCTAACATCCGTACCTGTGTTGCGTGGTGGGACGGAAATCTAGTAGATATTCGATGGCGCGCGTGAGACCCTACTTTTGCGAACGTCTGTCATCTGTCATTGATTGCTGCAGGAAGAAAAGATAATGGAGACGCTAGCATAGAATGTTTTGCATCTCCACCTGCAACTGCCGTATGCAGCGGATAAGGCGACACTTTTCCTAGTGCCACTACGGGAAGGACAATGTTTCATGGATTTATTATTAATATTGTGTAATTCATATTTATTAGGTGGAATAAGCTACTGACATTGCGTCCACGTCTGCGTGGAGAACGACTCGGGTCCGCAGCCGAACCTTCGATAACGTATACCCGAAAATAGCACAGCTCCGTGAGCCTTGATTCCGCGACCAAACTCAAACGGAAGTGAGTATACTGGCTCTTATCTAGATTAGGCTTGTAATCTAACTCCCACCCTGAGGTCGCTATGGGGATGCGTGAAGGATATTAACACGCGGTACAATATTAGCTGCAGCAGGTTAAGGATATGTCCAAACCTGGTCGTCTCAAATTGACAGCCTTCTGACTAATTAAATTTATCGTTTACTGGAAACGCGCATGACAAATCATAACATAACATCCGACTTAGAAATGCTACTTCTATGGAGGGCTATATTCCATCACCATCATTTGGTAACTTTTTACTCAGTGCAAGAAGCTCGTACCCACGGTTGGTTTGCATACAGCAGGATCGCCCTTTCGTGAATCCTAGTTACACTGACGTCAATACGTCCATCTATTCGTAGAAAGATAGCAGGCAACCTTTTACAACCTTCTCGTGTATATTAAAAATTATAGATTTCAAACAATTGCTCAGTTCTATCGGATTACCGCCCTACGGTAGCGGTCTCAATAACGAGCATTTCAGTGGCTGGATACATGTCATAGAGAGGGTGATTTATTGAATAGATTTCTCACGACTGATAAGATGACATTCGTTGGGGACTTGAGTATTAATGAGTAAAGTCCGTCTGGTTCAGGAGGCTCTGCCCCATCTAGTTCGATAAGTAGCTGATACACTTCGAATGCATCTTATTGTACGATGTCGAGTAATACTGGAGCAGTCGGTGTGGGTATTAAATCAACCGCCGGTTTACTTTAAATTAAAGTGAGTTACTGCGTAGGCAAGTCGTCAGCGCGCTCCGCGCTTAAAATGGGCTTCTCTCTGTCCAAGATCTTTAAGTCTGTTAGGTCACCCTCAGTTTCGGTTGCTGTTTCACGTATGCAACTATTATTCTGGGTAGTGTTGTCGCCGAGGAATCAAAATCCTACTTGCTGCGTCAGCGATTTTGGGCTTTGCGTCGTTGCATATGCCACGCTATTTCTTGCACACCGTGTCACCTTTAACACAATACGATCTAATGTATCTATCCCGAAGTTTGCGACGCCGTCGCGCTGACTGTCTATATTCAGCATCAAACCAATGAGGTTCGAGAGGTCTGACTTTTGAATACTTCAGGGAACGAATCGCGTACACAGTTACTTAAGATACCACTTTATTTATTACCAACAAGCATCAAACAGCGCATCATTTGGTAGTGTAAAATCAGTCTTACTTTAGGTTGGACGGGCCCGTTAATGTCCATATTCTAATAATTGAATGTCATCTTCCGTTGGTTGTAATTCAGTAACAACAGTTCTATGCTTCCACAATGGAGCAGTGGTCACTGTTCGCCAGATGTTCGAGTACTCGGATCTCGTTCAGCTTCTGTTCTTAGGTCATAAACATAAGGTCCGGGAAAGACACAGAGTGGGGAGTTACGAGTGCCAGTTGGAGGACATGTTGCGTTGTCATGATTTAAATGGTCCAGTTAGCGAATTGAGCCTATACGTCACCATGAGCGGGAAAAAGCTTAACTTCAGGACAGAATATTTGAAGTAAAATTAGAACTTCCATCGCTAAAAACTGTGGGCGGCTCGTTTGCTTCTGTACATTTGGTAGCCAATCTCAACAACGGGTTGACGGCCAACGGTAGATAAAACACACTACTACGTCTGCGCGTCTGAGGTAGATTGGGCACCGAAGTTGCTCGCATATATTATCCTCGCTCCGATGAGTGCCGGTAAGTTCTCCAGATAGTGAAGATTTGATGTACAACAGAACACCACCGCGAAGTTCTGATTTTCTGTAGCATCGGAAACCAGTGTGTCCGGAAGCGCTACTTCCTGGGGTCGACCTTGGAGTTGAGCCAAGCCTCTGCACTTAATTAAACGTCCGGCCGCTCCAAAAACAAAGCGACAAGGTTCCTCATGTTGCTGAATTCGGATGCACATATTGGCATATGCCACAAGGAGGTCCGTAGTGGTACCCCAAGACGTTTCTGGAGGTTGTGTAACTGGCTGATAGAGATTCGTACACCCTTATTGATCACCAGCTAATTGCTAATTTCAAGTCAGTCGCATCTTCTTCTGTACCGCGTTTTAGCAAAAGTACCGCAGTCATCATACTATCCATGTCTTCGGGATCCAACTCTTGGCTAATGTGAAACTTTTGCCCTACAGCCTTGACAGACGGGTGTGTATGAACTGTAGCTTATTGAGATTTGCAAAGGTAAATTTTAGATGTCAACGTGTCTGGTTAGTTTTCTGGCCCAGTCGGATTACGTGTTTAATCGTCACACTTTCTTTACTCACATCCGAGAGTCTGTCGATGAGCACTTGGAGGAATTCAACATCGTGATCATACGTAATCTGAGGATTTTCATCTTTTGTCTGGTATGTGGAAGAACATGAGATTATGTGGTCTCAACGAAATCAGTGATTCAGTTGTGAAACCAGAACTAGGGACGCTTATCTGTTTGTGTTTTTGTATCTCAGTTGGATTCACCTAAATTGGAATACGTGGACCTTGCAACCTTTAGTGATCCATGGATATTTTATCTTTGGAATTTCACAAACAATCTCTGAGAATTTGACGGAGGACCAGTGAAGCGACATTTCGTACATTCTGGATCTGAGTCTTCCATCGGAAGAGAACATTTCACCTGAAACTCGGCACGGGTGGAAGACGCTGGTGGTGGTGCAGATCGCAGAGTGCAAAGTGAAGGCGAGGTGACAGAGTTACTTTCAAAAGGGAGTATGACCGCACGTGGAGAAGGGTTTGTTGCTGTCTGGAAGATAGGTTTTTGGCAGTTGTTGGCAGACGCTGGGTATTCTGATGTCTTGCACTGCGACGATTATTATATATCACTTAAAATATATTGATGTTTGATGTCGAGCGACTTTCGAAACACGTCAAAGAAAAAGTCAGTGAACGAAATATTGAATGAAACATCGCAGCCGAAGGCCCGAGTGCATGGGTATTACCTCGCAAATAAAATTGAACACGAACCACAAGTAGCTTTATAAGGCATTACAGGCTAGAGCAATTCCAAGCTGGAGGAAACAGCTGAAAGCAGGGCAAATCAATGAGAGCACAGGATTTTGCTACATAATCGCCACCAAATTTCTACCGACTGGAAATTGCGCCAAAGGAAAAATATTGGGACACAATACAAACTGTCAAATGACCTATAACGCAATGATCCGAAGGAAACGTAGTATCCAGTACGCGGTGATTCAAAAACCCGCAGCATCCGTGTTTAACTGAAACAGGTTTCTCGTTGACCGTTCATAAATGCAATCTATGTCATTTTGGAATAGATCGTGATTTTCAATGTTACTACTTGCTTGCCATATATCTCGACATCACCAGCAGGAAGGAAAGAGTTTGAGGAAATATCTCTTCTCAGGTGGTTGAAAACACCAGGAATAATCGTGGTCCCAGTCTTAAGTCTTATGGGAAACCACATTCCAGATTAATCGGTTTGGAGAGGGAGTCATTTACAAACACTTGAATCCTCTGTTAGAGGAGAAATTTTCCAATTCAGTAACGAACGGGATGTGCGATTCCGAGCGTTGTTGCTTGTGATCCCGGCGGTTGAAAGCTTTGGAGAAGTCCAGATATATGGCATCAAATCCGACCCATACTTCAGCCACTTCCGTCCAACTATATCATGCAGTCAGTAGGTTGGTGGTGAATGACCAGAAGCCATGATGCTTCGGTGAAAGCAGGAGCAGCTAATACGTTGAAAACCAGATAACCAGATTCCTTTTACCCACGCTGTCATGCAAAGTATAAATATAGCATCCAATACTGTTTGTAATTTTCCGAATCAGTTGATGTTATGATGGGAGCAGATGTTCTCAATCTACTATTCATGACTAAAAATATTAAGTTGGTTTTTAAAGCTCGGTAAACGTTTACTACACGCACAACATTAATTTACACTTCCGTGTTTTAAGCTAAAATAAATTTTGGCTAAACATCAATGTACTTAATACTGAAATCTTTAATAAATTTTCCGATTTTTGCTTATTACAGAAAATGTAAACCAAATTTACGCTTCATCTCAAAGCTCACAATGTAGAAAACGTATGATTGATCAGCTTTAAAACTTGGTAATTTTAGTTATCCCTGCGTAAGTTGCCTACACGTAACTCAAGAACTGGTATTTTATACTTCAATTATTGGTTAGTTTCGACAGTATGGACTATTCCAGTGCTGTAGACTAACGAAACTTCAAGTGCCTTTTATGTGCTTTACATTTTGTATAGAAGAAATCTCAGTGTAGATAGTCTGTTCAGACAGGCTAATGTTTTGACCAAAACAACATTTCGACAAGGTCAACATCACGTGCTACACATACTGGCCCTTAGTAAAGCCAACTTTTCCGATCAACTCAACTCCTTGCATAACCTCCGCACGTCTTCCTATCTGGTATAATCAAATATCTCTAAAGTCTAGTATCTACTGAACAAACAACCTGCTGCAGGTGTAAGCCAGTTGATTATGATTGTGAATTAAGCTCAGTATTTTAGTAGCAATGGTGTAGCACGATTTAATCGCTGGTGGAGAAATTATTTGCTGTAGAGATTATTCCTTTTCTAACACTTTAATATTTATCTCAAAATAGCATATTGTATGGTGCGCTACGCGTCTTTTCGTTGACTGTGTTTTGCATGATTAAAAGCAGTGCATCGTTGAGTTAACACGTTTGGTAAAAAACAGGCTAATGCTAATTCTTCTAAGGTAGGGATAAAAATGCCAAAAATGAAAATTAGCGCTCTTATTTTTGCATACTTTACTAAAAAACCGTTTTCATTCAACCACATAGAAATGTAATCAAGAATACCAATTCAATCTCGGAATTGGTCTTAAGATATTTCGTCATCCATGTTGCCGGTTACAGATTTATAGCACTCCTGTTTTCCACAAATCACTGCGGTTGTTCAATGTCTGCAATAAAGATATTGCGACTCAAATTTGGTAGATTTATTCTACATGGAAAACATTGCTCAAGCTTTCGAACGGGGTCTTAACTATTGGGCACATTAAAGAATTGTGTGTAGGCGCTATCGTATCACTTTTGAAGTGCAACAAACAAAAAGTAGATTGTGCAGGTACGTGGTCCTACCAGTAGTGCTAGAGAACACGGTGCTGATAATCCGTTGGAAAAGAACAGGAGTGTTTGTGACACTAAAATGGGGCATAGTCTACTGAAGGGTAGAACGATGTGTGTTGATCATCAAAAGAGTTGGTGACTCAGGGGCGACTTCCATCTGCAGATAGACGTCTTTTATTTCCATTTTCGCGAAACACGTGAGAACGTTGAGTTTTGTGAATTGGTCAACTGGGATCCGTGGTAGATAGCAATGTCAACATACTGCAGCAGTGAGAACGGTGGAGAAATCAGCGCAGATGCGAAGGAGCCTTTCGGATACCCTTTGAATCCAACCACAGCCGGAGTAAGATTTTTAGGCTTCAAAGTCAAGCATAGTTGGCAACCCAGTATAATGAGTAAAACCCCGAGGGTAGACACATAGACAACTATAATACGAACTCAGGAAAGCTACCAAGTTCCACTTATAACGTCGTCTCCTATTCTGGCCCATGCTGTAATGCATGTGATCAACTCTGTCACGTAATTGTCATGTGTACAGAGCGCCAACAAAGTTAGCAGCACACTGATGGCCATCATCTCCTAAACATGGATAATCGGCCTTTATTAATGGTGTGCCGGTGCTTCAAGCCTAGGATTAACCTAATACTCAAGCCAATAAGCAAGAGGAGTTTTGCAAACGTTGTCAGGCGCTCTCTCTAGGAAGCATGATTCCAAAACCGTTCAAATAACAACCCTATCCACAGGTTACAGTGTTTTGACCTTTCGACGGTAAGTGTTTTATTCCAATCCAGATACATGGCGTACGTGTAGTAACAAACTCCCCCGAGGGATTCCACTAATACTGTTCATCGCGAAAGATCAGACGATCGAGAGGGAAAACTGGCAGCAGTGTCTGACAATGGTCAATAATTCTGACTTCCGAAACGGACCCCTGGGAAGCAAAACATTTTTGAAGTCGCAAGGAGTTTCGCAATTTTGGAAATACGTTCTGTAACCCTTCCACTAAACAATATCAAGCAGCTCAAATTTCAGTGCCACCTGTTTACCAAAGAACAATTAGTTAACGTTCTAACAATGGTCGGCATTAGCTCGCAACTGTCACTCGCACCTTTAGATACGCTTCAACTAGTCGAACCACCCGTCTGCAGGTATACCACCGTTCAGGGCCCTTCAACAAATGAGCCGAAATTCAGACTCGCCAATCCCCAACGTCCATGGAACTTGTAATGGATAATTACACTTGGATGAAAAATGTAATCACTGAGACAAACACCGCGCTACCTGGTATGCCCGTCTTACGTGGATATCGACAAATTAGGTGCGATGCTATGACACAGTACCATCGCAGTGACCTATATTGCCAAGTCGTTGCTGGTCCAGAGCTTCAATTTTGGACTCCCTTTTGTGCCACCTGCAAATAAAACGTGACGAAACATTTGGTTGTCCTCGTAAACCGTCCTCCCATAATCACTCTCTAAATGGAAAACAGGATAGCCTCTCGTCTGAAATCCGTTCTGGAACAGCCTAACACACATGTTAACTTTGTGGGTGAAGTCAGATTGCAAGCTCTAGAGGTTTCGTTCTTACTTAGTGAGCCTTCATATAACAAACTAAAAGATTTAGTCGCTAGTGTATCATACAGTATATGGTATCCAGTGTGAGGAACAGACCGGCAGGTCAGGACCTCGTCTTTGGCAATGATCGACAAATCAACCGTTGATAGCCCTTTGGAAGCGGAGCTCGCACAACACTACCTTTCCATAACGACTACTATACAGAACAGCTTAATAGAGCCAACTTACTGATCCACGCTTCTGACCACAAATGCCCTCACGTGCTTGTATACTAATGCACAACGTCTTCTCATTCAGCTAACCGGAACTTAGTATTTGTCAGTTCCGCAATACTTGGGACTTAGTTATAGTCACAGAAACATCGCTGAACACGAAGATCACGGATGCTGAGGTTACCCTACCCTGCATGACTTCCATACGAAACGATCGACTTAACAGAGGAGGGGGAGAGCGCCTGTAATATCAATCCAACCTGCCCGTGAATGCCATCGGGGACGCAGGAACGAGAGTCGTCGATTCTCTTTGGTGTCGTATGCACCTAGTACGTGGTGATGTGCTTTTCCGAGCAATAGTTTAACGCCCTCCAATGTCCACCTTGAAAATGGATCAATATCTAGCTTCTGAGATGAAACGAGACTTGGTACGACCGTAGAGTCACGTCCTTCTCGGTGGGGACTTTAACCTGCACGCAATCAACCTCCCAGCATCGCAAAGCGAACAATTCAAGGCGGATTTCCAAGAGGTGATCACCGATATACCTCAGTACAACCATGTCCTCTCTTCCACGCGATTCTGAATGGGCGACACACCCTCGGTTTTGGACCTTGTGCTCCCCAACGAACAACTAATGGTCGACACTGTGACCTTTGATGCACCACTTGGCCGTAGCGATCACGCGATGTTGCTCTTTCGTTACGTCTTTTACGCAGAGTATATGGGCGAGAATATCGTGGAAACCTGTGTCGTTACACATTACGATATAACCTCCAACTTCGTTAAGAAACCGGCTGGTGCTTCCTGTCTGAGACGCCGCCCGATGTCGCCTGAACGTTGTTGGTCACCAAGTTCACTGAGCTAGTGGTAAATGCGTCAGAAAGCAGGGAATTTCAGTACAAATCCCAAGTCGCTGTATAGAGACGTCAACAAGCTCCGCGAGTGCAGCGCGGGATCCCGGTTTCACGGGCAACAGACGGTCATACGCAAACCGCACAAGTTGCAGCGAACGTGTTTCGCCAACAACTCATCTATAGTTTCCGGAGTGAATCATCATTTCATCCGTATTTTACACAGCTTCATTTGACACCAGGGTTAAACCACGTATGTTTCAAGGCAGCCAATATGATGAAAACGCTAATGTCAATGCGCGTGCACAGCTTACCTGGCGTGGAGGACATCAAAACGAAAGCCTTGAATACAGCGACCATGTACCTTGTCAAATTACTATCTTAGTTCCTTCAACCTTATCTCGACGAAATGCATTTTTCGACAATGTGGAAACATGAATTAATTACTCCTATTTATAAAAGTGTTTACCGTTCGGAGCCCACCAACTGACGTCCAATCACTCTCCTACCAGTTTCATGCAAATAAATGGAACCTATACTTGCCCCCTAGTCGGTTAGCGTGCCACTGCTCTTAGATAGTCAAGTTTCAAAACCATGCAGCTTCATCAATCACGGTTTTCATCGTAGCGTTGACAATTGCATGAAACGAGCATCAAACAAAATCTATTGAAAGTAACTGATATCGGCTATTTACATACAATAGATAGTTTAGATGACTGAATCATGTGGCAATCTGAAAGAACGATTTCCAAGTTAAAGTACAATATTTCATGGAACGTCTTAACTATACTAGCAAGGATATCTTATTCACATGGTTTTTAACAAAAGCAAAAGGCGCGATCCATTTCACTGTGCTCAATTGCGCAAAACAACTACAAACGATAAGTAATTGTTTCAGCCTTAGCACGCCACTAACAGATCTACCATCCCTGTTGAATAGATTGAAATCAATAAAATCCAGAAAGCCAAGCAAAACGTAGGCTTTTCCAGCGGACGAATCGCGTATGATATTCATACAGGATGATGTTGGCTATATGACCAGTGCATAGTAGCTTCAAGCGGCACTATGAATCTGTGCCTTATAATCAAAATTTAACAACACAACTATCGAGTAAAATGTATAGAAGAACTGGTAAAATTCTAAAGACGAAGAGAACGGCGGTAGTGCTTTCCGGATCGCGTATGTCTCGTATCGTATTCATGCCAATTTACCCCGTCTTTAGATTGCTATAATTATTTTCTCATCGGTTTTTGTGTAATACATTAATACGAGAGATTGTTAATTACCTTAACAGTATTACCTGTGCTAGTTGCACCTCTCTTCCCTAACAGTTTACTGGTGGGCGTATCTCGAGAATGCTGTTTGTCCGCAATTCTACATAACTATAGCTACTGACAATCCGCAAAATCTCCTAATATCCTTCAAGTAGACGGAACACATAGAAACAACCCATTGCTAGGAAGGTGAGAATGTCTATCCATATGAATAAATATAGTGCCCATTTAAATGATATTGTTTCCGTCTTGCAAATAAATATCATTTCTTTAGTAAACTAAAAATATATCAACAGGAATTTGCTGTAATTACACCTCTGTCACACTATTTGACTACGTTGTCTTACGCGATGGAAATACCGCTAATCCCTTGCATTCCAAATCTTCCAAACGCCAGTAAGCACATATAAATTTGACTGTCTAGACCTACTAGTGAAGCATCACGTCAAGTATTGCTAGTCTTTAATACCTCCGACAGACATATCACCGAATCATTGCAACCTCATTCGATTCAGTATAGTCCCCTATGATCGACGGACTGTAACGTGGTGCTACTTGGTTCCCGGTTTTTTAAGCATAGCAGCCCAATACTTCCACTTTCAGCAGCACATCTGTTGTCGATAAATTCATGCAACGTGAACGAATTACCTCGTTTTCCACCGAGTTCAAACAATACGTCATCAAACTCGATTGCACGTCACCACAAATGGGTGTTTCGATCACTTTCGAAAAGTTATCGAGCGTGGTTTTAAGAATTTGTTCTCTAAAACTACGCACCGACCACCACAATACAACTTCGCTATACCCATATCCCTTTCGTTGGAATCAGCGCAGTTGAGGAACATTGTACATACTATACCAAGCCAACATACCTGCGAGTTATCAACCGACATTCGACACATTCCTAGATGATGCCACCAATCTTTGATCTCCATTGAGTCTGTCATTACAAATGGAAGGTTGGGTACCAGATCGATCAGACAAATCAAGCGGAGTGAGATGGATTACAAGTGAAATTCTGCACTCCTTCACGGCTATCTTTATTAATACCACCTGATGCTACACACAAATATCCGCCATCAATTAAGCTAGATCGCTCCGACGTGAGGTATATTGAAATCCTGGCCGAACATTGTGAGCATCTTCCGTGAAGTATCTCACAAGTAACGCTTCGTTTCAGTCACTAGGTACACAGAGACCGTACACCGTTCTTCTCCCACTGAACCTAGAACTTCAAAAATCACTTGCTCACCAGACATGCCTATGAACGCTCTCCCAACCATCCCCACAAGCAAAGTATCCTTGTCAACGTTGGACCTCCGGACGGCAACACCCTTCCCACAAAGTCGGCTGAGCTTGCGTCAACAAATGACACACAAATGGATCAAGGACTACAGACTCCCTAATACCCAGCTGATATACTATTTAAAAGTTGTTCAATCCCGTCCCCTCGCGTTTTAAATTATGTGTCATCCCAACTCCTAATCAGCTCGACATTGGAATGCTTCCCTAGAATGTTCGTTCAATCTTGACAAAACGCATATCTCGGAGGAGTAGCAACATTTCCACTCATAATTCAATGAACTTAGTCCTTGTAAGAAATGTGGCTTTTCCACAGACACCATGGTTTAGCTACAAACATGCATGTCACGTTTACCCACGGTTCCTATGCAAGGCACCGTTCCGGCTAAGGCGTTCTGCAAGCGACATCAGAAAGATCCATGGTAACTATATAGAATTTCGTCACGCTTACGGTACACATGAAGACGACTGACTTGAGTGACGCTCGCTCACTTGACCCATACAAGGTCGTACGAACAGCCCAAGAGAAAAGATAGAAGGCGAGGCGGACAATTGCGATTCCTTCAACGGCCGAGAAAGGCCAAACATGCTTTGCACAGCCGTTCATATTGTGAGAGTAAAGCATCGCCACGTCGGATGCATGGTTTACAATAGACCACTGTTCCCTTTGACACGGCTGTGCACTGCCTTGGACTGGTTGGAAGCTACTGCGTTGTGGATAGAAAATGGACTCCGCGTGGTGCAACACGCGGATGTCAAGTTTATGACCTGGAAGGATGACGGCCCAAAGCCCAAGACGGGTAGTGTAATAAACAGGAATGCCCTTTTTGAAAAGTGAACGTAGATGCATGTAGTCGGTTGGTAACGCAGTACGCTGGACGGGTAGAAGTAAACTGAATGGAAGCAGGTGGCAGTAAACAAGATAACCATGGCTTCTTTCTTAATCGGATCAAATTTATCACCGCAGGTGTCATTGTACGTGAGACGTGCATCACGGTTTCCGGAACCACTTTAGACGAGATGAGAGAGAACTGCTCAGATCTCTTCAACAGGGAATTTAGCTGTGACTAAAGTCTGCAAAGTTGGATGCTAAGGGATCAGTGGTAGGTAAGAACCCAGTATGGAACTAAGTCGACTGAAGACCACGCCCGCTGGGGAAAAGTGCCAAGGTAAATCCTACTGCAAAAACCGATTGAGCGGTATTCGAACATCGTATATCGCTGGCAGGAAGCACAGTAGTACCTGATGTGGCCAGGAAAGTACCGTTGTTCCAGATCAGCCTAACACATGTTCCCCTTATTGGATATTTGAACTTGCATTTGAACTTGTGTTTGCCAATGCTAGACAAAGTAACCGTAGGTAGCAAATTAGGACGCGATGAACCCACAGCAATATTTATCCGCGTCGTTTGTTACAGTGAAAAGCTCCAAAGGGACATTGAAGCGTCTTCATAGTACCACGTCAACCCGACCTCATCAAGATCATTTAAGTTTCACTTCTAACAAAATCACCCCGATGTCGCTTGGGGTGATTTCGCCATTCAGTTCAGCACTTTAGAAACAAAATGTATACTGGATCCTTAAATCAGTGGACGAGAATACATAAACCTCTGTTGTGCCATCATTGTCATATCGATCACCTGCGCAAAATCAGGTCACTTATCCTGCGCGGTAGCAGCAGATTACAGCTATAATGCATCTTATCCGGGTACCAAACGCTCCCTATACATGTATTCCGCGACGTAAGCGTCCGATTTTGTCTCAAATATTGTCTCCAGCAAATTGTTCCAATATTTCACCACTAGATGCTAGAAGCAGAGAAAAAGGAGTGATGCGCTTCAAATTCAGTACCATCTGTTTGTACCCTTGTCCGCGTGCGCTGCTTTGTGTGCGAACGTACAACAGCGGCTTACACATAGGGAAATGTTGCCGGTGCATTATATGGCGCGTCATTATGAGATTAACTGGAAGCCGACGATGCCGGTTAGATTAAGATCCTTAGTTTGAGAATGTTAAACTCCTTAAAAGAGTCGGACGCGGAGACGAATGCTTCTGAGGGATCCACTTTGGTAAACATACAGACCCGATCCAAACGCCAAAACTTTGCATACCTACATAACCGAGTGAAACTATTGTGTCAAAACTTATTTAGCGAAAAAGATATACATAAATCTTACGAACAGGATAACAACCTTTGCAAAATAGAGCGATGCCTCTAATCTCTAATCTCATTTGTGGGCAAAGGCGAACCGCCAAATAAACGGCGGATGCTCATGGAAATAAATGTGTTCGTGCTTTCCAATGTGCATTGCAAACTCATAACGTTCTCACAATTTACATCACAAGCAGTAATTAGGAACATCAGGTTCACAGCCCCTGGATTTGCTGAAGCGACTGAAGTAATTACGCAAGTACATTTCATCTGGTCCTGATAATATGCGCCCCAAATATTTGAGGGTGGCCGCAACGAACTTGGCTGAATTATCTACTTAATATTTTAAGCGCTGGATGGAAGCGTGCAATATATTCGCCCACATATGAGGGAGACAATTGTGTTGTAATTGCAAACCATTGTCTGATTTCGCTTCTTCTTGTGCTCGCTAAAATAGTCTACTGTTTCGTTGCAGAAGCACTCATGGGATATTCCGACAAGTGGAATATCATCTGGTCGAAGCAACATACATTCCGCTATAACCATTCATGTACCACGAAAATCTTCTTAGACCCTGCCAGCTGGACAGAATCCGTCGATGCTGGAGAAGGAGTCGACGCAGCTTATTTTGATTTCTCGAAAGCATTTGCGTGCCTTGGTCACCGGATTCTTCTTCACAAGCTTTGGAGCAGTTGGACAAATGACGCCATCCTGAGCTGGATACATTTACTACTACTACTACAACGGCGTTCAAATATTAGCGTTCGTAGCAACTTGTCGGAACCGATGGAGACTTACTGTGGCGTTGTTCAAGGATCGGTACTAAGACCACAGCTATTACTCGAGTTTATAAACAATCGCACAGGAATCCTGGCATCGAAGATAATATTTTTGCTCATTATCTAAATATTTAGAAGATAAGAATGCAAGTAGATGACCACACAGCACTGGAAAGTGATCATGACAGGGCTCGACTCAGAACATGGTTGATTTTAGCTTTGGCAAGTACAAAATTATGAGTATATGCCACCAAAGCACCTAGGAATATCAACTGGTAGAATATGTTTGTGCAGCATGCGACTTATGGGAAAAATCATGGGGTTTTACTGCGGGAAGAGCTAGAATGTTCCAAACACATTGTTAAGTCAGGGTATAAGTCAGCCAAAACTTGGGTTTATGGAGCAGGGCGCTTGGCCGTTTGATTATACTTTTTTTCTACAAATGCTCACAACTTACGTGAAGCCACATATAAAATACTCCATTTGGGTGAGGCACAACGGACAAAAGCATGGCCTCATAGCCATTGAGAATCTATCACGGTGGGCTACAAAATAAAGAGGGACTGCTCTAACTAACCATTATAGACTGAAGACCCTAGGAGATTTCAGTGAACAATATCGTCTTCTGCAAGGTGATCTCATATTAGTACATGAGATCCTCAAGTATTCTTACAACCCATGCCGTCCATTTTGCAATTCTTCAGCAAAACCTCACTGAAGTTGAAGTTGATAACACAGTATATCTATTGGGAATGTTGCTGGCGTGTACTCACATTCTTTCATCAGCGCTTTTTCTTCAACGGAACTCAGAACTCGACTTGCTGAGATAATACACCAACCGCATTACATGATTTAACCCAAGTCACTGGGACACGCGACAACGCAATAGCAACATGTGTACACCTTCAACTTTAGGTAAGTTCACCGCCAAACGTTTGTTTACATCAACTTTTAATCTCGCTCCTTATCTATGAGATATCCATCGTGCAATCTTTGACGTAGAATAATGTGCTTTAATCCATTTAGATCAAATGAAGTCAGAAACTGCTTTATGAACCTATGAAATGTGCATATTGAGGTAAAATATTCCTTATCCCAGCAATGTACCTTTAAATAACTATTTACATAAATGCATTATAAATCGGTTTGTTTAAGCACGAACAAAATCGCCATAATATTGTGAATTGAAAGGTTAGGCCTAGAACCAATGAGTTGAGGTATATCATAAACCGAGAAATATAAGGGATAACCGACAGGCGGGAGGCCTGTATGGGTGCCCAAATCAGCATGTATACATAGTTTATAGTTAACGTTGACAGACATGCAGATAAATGGTGGTGAAGCGAATGCCTATTGTCAGCCAGTATCTTGGATGCTAATTTCTTACAAGAATTGGTGTGTGTGTGTGTGTGTGCGTGTGTAGAAAGAAGTGTGCTGACAGAATTAAGCATCGAAATTCCGCTACATCTGGGTAAGCACTTACTTAGAGAACAGAGAAAAAGCAAAGACGAGCAATACGTCCAATGGGGCAGGACACAAGCACCGACAAATAAAAGCATCAATTCACCAGGAACAGATGTTGCACTAAATATAGAATTGTATGTAGACAAGCTTTGGATTTTTCTGAAAGTCTCATTTATATAAAGATTGTAAGAGAAATCATATTTCAAAGATACACCCACGGCGGGGTACGTGGGTGTGCAGAGTGTAATCCATCGTCTAAAATACAATTTTGGGAATCTATTTAATGTACCGTGCGTAACCTTTTCTTATGTGTAGTGAAAAAGGAATCTCACGGCACTTTAATTGGTCGATTTCTCGATACTTATCTGATCCTAATTTCGGCCCCGTTGTGATATTAACGCTTCTTCGGCACTCAGCAATTTTGCCTTGCTGCACACACATGGTGTATACAGAAGCCGAAGGTGTCATCATAAGGTCAGCTCATTCTTTAATTACAATGGGAGATAACCTATCCGGACCGCTGGTTTTACCGGAACGTAGGCGTTTTAGTAAACTATTCACAACCGTACTGTCAAAGAGACACAACGTGCTCACCATTTAAGAAGATGGGAACGGTAAGACTCCGGGGTTCTAATAGTATCGCAGTTACAGAACATATTGTTCAATTCCTCCACATTCGCATCGAAACAGAGTGTACGCCGCGCGAATTCACTAAGTTGTTTCAGCATACTTAAAATCCCGCAACAACTGCCGTTTCCAAGCATATAATAAATTTGCTTTTGATTAGGTACACGTAACTCCTTCTTGACACCAACAGCATGGCTTTTACCACGATGTAGTGTACTTTTTTAAAATAATTCGTTTTTATTCGGCGCATTCGTTGTATTAGGGGGAAGGGAATCTGATAACACAGACGTAGTGAATTTTCATAGGCAACAGATGTAGAAACAGCAATTCAGCTAGCCAATAAACTTGTCGCAATACCCTAATACATTTTTGGCAAAATATCAACTATAGATCCAACCATTCCACGTTGGCAGCCGATATTTCCCACAGAACGCTGACTCCACCTGAAATTTCTACCACTGCGGCGAGTGAAATTTTGATGGTTTGTTTGCTGTGAATAGCGAGATATTTCGAATATTTTGTGCACAGATTTGCCAACTGGAGTTCGATTACATACAGAGAACCCCTTGGTATTATTAATGAACACGTGATCCAGAGTTGCGTCTTATCTGCTGGGTAATTTTATGATGTTCCGTTATCCATGATTGACTAGAAAATTTGTTGCTGAAATCTACGGTGAAGGGACATAAAGAACAGTCGATGTGTTCTATGACGGCTGCCATAAATTCTTCCTAAAATCCCTCAGCTTAATGTTTAGCACAGGTGGGAGATGTATAGATGTTTGCCAAGAATACTGAGCAGTAGCCATTCAAACACCACAACTTGCATCGAAGCATAAGACAGTAAAATTGCAGTACACCAGGAAGGCAATTTGCACTTCATTGTTTAACCACTCCTGAGGCGCACAAAATTAACTTTTCCACGCAATTCATTACCCTTGGCGAAAAAGAAAAGGAAGACGCAGATTTCAGATGCCAAGACTGGTGGCTTTGCTTCATATGCTTTTACCGGCTTCAGATCTTATTCATAATTCCGCGCTTTTATTCCTCCTTAATTGACAATCCGGAGTATGTCTTTAAAAATCCGTCATCCAAATATTGCTGTGCCTTAATTCTTTTTGTTTCCATGTGTTCCATTTTCTAAATAGCACATTTTTCTTCCTGTCCATAATTATTTAGCTATTATTTATATACTGATTTTAATGTGGTATGCTTATTAAGGTTTACTCGTAGTGCGTCAATAATAAATCCCTATTCCCAGTTAGGCAATTTTGCCATCTTGAACTTACGTAGGAATCATTGTTACAGACATTTTGCCGAAGCGTGAGATTAAGACTGGTACTAGACAACTTTCCACATGACATACAGAGACTGAGGGTATGCACATACGGACATGCGTGCTCAGGTCTACTTTTCCCGTAAATTAGTTCTTAGCGCTTGGATGAATATTTCATTTGTAATTTTGTCTATAAAACTAGGAACTACTAGCAAGCGCTTAGTTTTATCAAAATATTAAACTACATGTTGATAACATGTATCGAGTTGTTAAAGGCGCATAAACAACGAACTTAAATCACACTCTATGTAACCACTTGATTTCAGCGATTCCTGCAATAATAGTTGATGTTAGGCCAGTAAGTTTTATTAAGTAATATAAATAGAAATTAGAGCAAAAGAATTTGAAAAAATATGAAGTAATATCATAGTTGCCAGGGACAAATATCTTACTACCCGGCCAAGTATTTTCTTTCAAAATACGAGAAACAAAGATATTCGCAGTGAAGTCGGTTAGCGTTGGAAGCTTTGCAACCCGTTAGCATTCCAAGGTTTCTAAGTTTACTACCCTCTCTTACATTATCATACATCTAAGCTTTCACACTCACCTCAGCAAAACTGCTGTAGACGTTTGCATATCCAAAATTGGTTTTGCCTTTAGTTCGCTGAAATATACTCAACAGTAATATTCGGCGCGGGAGCTGGTTTCGCCTAATTAAATGCTCGGTTTCGTTCAGTGCGCGATTTTCGCACGCTTTTCCGTTGCAAATTGTTGACCTCAATTGCAACATAAAATGTTTTATTACTACTCAGTTGCAGATGCAAAAATTTTGATCTAACATATACACCGATTAAGAAGCGGGTTTGCAATAGCGAATTTTTTCCTGTCTGATACATAACTGTGGGCTAATAGTTTAGACATTTGTTTCTTTGCCAATGGCAATGATGACTTCTCTCTATTGCGTTTCGCATCAACTGCAGCAGACACAGTCCGCACATGTAGACGGAGAAACTTTAATTTTAAGCATCCTTTTTTACCCTCATTGACAAAAGTAGATGTGAAAGATGGTTCAATATGTTCAGATAGGTTAGTGTGATTGGAGCATACGCTCGAACAAACGTGCAGTGCCAGCCCAGCAAGGAAGCCGTTAATCTGCCGCATAGAAAGCCGGCAGTTGATTATACGTTCACACTTTATTGAGCGGCTATAGGTTATATGCAAAGAATTTTGTTATCTGAGTTTTGTCCCTCGAGGATATACATGGTTAGTATATATATATTTTATATATAGTACACCGTATTCTATGACTAATGTGCCGATAAGTACAACATTTTCTAGCTGGTACTATTAATAGCATCTATATGTGTTTATTATGACTAGTTTAGCAATGTACAGGGGTTACGCTTGAGGCCCAGGACAAGATGATCGAGACGTTGACTGTGATGGGAGTATACACTCGAACGAACGTGCGGTGCCAGCCCAGCAAGGAAGCCGTTAGGCTGCCGCAAGCAAAGGCGGCAGCCGATTGGACCTTCACACGTTTCTCGCATTCACGCTGATTGGCTAACAGTTGGAAGCATTGGAGTGAGTTTGTTTGACTGAATCAAAGGAAAAATGTCATGCATTCACAAAGGTCGTTAATTATGGATCCAACTAGCTGTATATACCGATATGTCTCACTCTCCCTCTGCCTGCGTTTTCGTCTGGTCCTTTTGTTTGCAGAATATACGTTTTGTCCCTGAAGAGCCGACTTTTTACATGGTGTCAGAGAAGGAGAAGAACATTAGAACCACCCAGACGGTGATTGGAGCTGCACCGGCTTTTCAAATGCCTGCCCCGCTGAACATGGATGATCGCAGTTTGGCAAGCAACTGGCGTTTGTGGAAGAGCAAGTGGATGGATTTCTGCACTTTATCGCGTCTGGACAAACAACCGATGGCGTACCGCTGGGCCATGCTTCGACATGCAGCAGGAGATGATGCGCGCCGCGTACTAGAGACATTGTGTTACGACAAGAGTGAAGATGCCAACAATCTGGAGACAGTTATTGAGAAGTTTAGTGAATACTGCGAAAGCCAAACAAACGAGGCATTTCAACGCTACCTCCTCTTTCGCGGAACAGGCGGCCAGGTGAATCCGTTGACACGTACGTCACTGAGCTAAAGATTTTGGCCCGATCCTGCAGTTTCTGTAAATGCATGGCGGACAGTCTCATACGGGACCGCATTGTTCTTGGGATCAATGACGAAGGTTTGACCAAGCGACTATTAAGGAAGCGCAACCTATCTCTGCAGCAATGTATTGACATCTGTAACAGTAAGTCCTCCACTGCCTATCAGTTCCAGCAGATGACAATCACAAGTGATTCAGAGTTGTGCGCCGTTTCCAGGAGCAAACCTACGAGGGCCACGAACGCGCGACAGGAGCCCTGCAACTTCTGTGCAACAGGACATCCGAGGAACCGCGAACATTGTATGGCGTGGGGCCGAATTTGTGTCAAATGTGGGAAGCGCAATCACTTCGCCCGCTGCTGTCAATCGACGGATGTCATTGCACTCGTTCCAGACAAATCAACAGAAGACACCGAACAATCGATTGGTAACGTGTCTCGGAAAGTGTCGCAGAAGTGTGTCTATGCAAGTCTTCTGATCGAGGGAAGGTCTGTGCGATTCCATTTGGACACAGGCGCGACGATCCATATTTTGCCCAAAAAGCACTGCCGCGGCGTGCAAATTCAATCGGATCAAGATTATTTGCGCATGTTGAATGGTTCCAGACTCAAGCCAAAGGGCTCAGCGACAATTGAAGTGGTCAATCCGAGAGACGGTGTTTCGCATCGTCTGCAGTTCGTGATCGTGGATGAGGATCTGACGCCGATTCTCGGCATTGATTCGATTTTATCTCTTGGCTTTGTCATATTTAACCATGATCTTTTTGTGTACGCTTGCCAGAGTGAAGCCGATGTTAGTGACCTGTATCCGTCTGTGTTTAGCCCGGGTTTAGGGGAATTTGAGGGTACCGCTCACCTGTCGTTAGATTCTTTGGTACGCCCGATTGTGTTACCTGCTAGAAGAGTCCCATTTGCGCTACGTGACGGATTTTCCGCGGAATTGAACAAGCTGGTTATGCAGGGTGTGATTGCGAAGGTTGATGAGCCAACAGACTGGGTTAGCCAGGTCGCAATCATTACGAAGAAAAATGGCGAACTACGCGTACGTATAGACCCAATGCCACTGAATGAGGCCCTGCGTAGAGAAACTTATACGCTGCCGACTTTAGAAGATGTTTTACCGCGTTTGAAAAAAGACAAGCTTTTCACGAAAGTAGAACTTTCATCCGCATTCTGGCACGTTGTTCTAGACGACGAATCCAGTTTTCTCACCACATTTGCTACACCGTTCGGACGATATCGTTGGCTGCGATTACCGTTTGGCCCAAAGGTGTCTAGCGAAATTTTCCAAAAGCGTTTGGTGCAAGCAATAGATGATTTAGATGGCGTAACCTGTGTGGCGGTTGACATTCTGATTTACGGTTCTACCGAAGAAGAGCATGACACTATGCTACACCGGTTCCTGAGGCGTTGCGTGCAAAAGAACATCAAGCTAAAACGCGAGAAAGTAGAGCTGCGGAAAGAGGAGGTGATTTTCCATGGGCATGTGTTAACATCCGACGGAATCAGGGTTGACCCAGGGAAGATTAAGGCGATACAAGAGATGCCGTCCCCTAACGATGTGAAGGCAGTTCATAGCCTAAACGGTATGTTGAATTATTTAAGCCGGTTACTACCGGGACTCGCTGATGTCATGACTCCGATTAGGCAGTTAAATCACAAAGGAGTAAATTGGAGCTAAGGGAAGGAACAGGATTTGGCTGTCGCAACCATTGAGAACCTTATCAGTAATGCGCCCGTACTCGGATATTATGATCCAGCACAACCATTGGAGGTACAGTGTGATAGTAGCCAGAGTAGAATAGGTGCTGTTCTGTTGCAGAACGGAAGACCTTTGGATTTCCGCAGTCGAGCACTCACAGAGGCCGAGAAGCGGTACGGCCAGATCGAGAAAGAGATGCTGGCAGTGGTCTATGCCATGGAGCGTTTCAATGATTATACTTTTGGAAGAAAGAAGACGGTGCACACTGATCATAAGCCGCTGGTGTCGGTAGCCTCTAAACCACT